>DWIB01000112.1:0-15290 GCA_018248155.1 Cressida cressida
AGTTCTCTTAATTCTTTATCAACATTCTGATAATCTGCATGACCATTGCACTTTGAAAAAATGTCTAAAATAAATTATAAATAGACTTAGCTAGACTGTTAAAATGAATTTAGATATTAGCATCAGCATAGTAATAACCTCTAAAATTTATAAGGCCTATTTTCAGCAGTAGAAAATGAACTCAATAGAATAAAAAATAGTGCTTATATAAAATTGCAATATTTTACAAGTTCAATGACTGTATACATACCATTTTGGTCTAATAGACTCTTGTCATTGTTCACATTTAGTAGGTTTACATTTGGTGCATTTACAGTTTCATTCTGTTCTTCATCATCCTATAAAGTTTCAATAATAATTCAATAGAATTCAGCCATCAGTAATAAAAGGTTTTAAATCATTCAAAATATTTTATTGTATACTAAATACCACTGTGAAAATTTCAATTTTTTTCACTGTAACTATGATCTCATTGAATGCTATGATGAAAAGGTAAAACAAAAATAATAACAAAATGATACTTACAGAATTTTGTTTATTACAATCACTATTAATATCAATGTGGAACCAGGTTTGTAAAACTTGTATCAGTAGCACATGGCCATGTTTTGCTAAATATGCTTTCAACAAATTAAGAGCATCTTGTGATAGGTAAATATCATATTTACAAGACCTATGAACAAAAACCAAAATAAATTGAATTGTTACCAAAAAAAACTTTGTTTTATGTTATGTCAGTGGCCATTTGAACTTTTTGTGTGTCTTACCAAAGCGCCAATACAATTTTAATAATTTGTATAATTATATAATACTCAAATATATCTTGAAGAGTATTTGTATGACATAAAAGCACTATTTAAGTAACATTAGAATTTGTCCATTATCCGAAAAAGGTTGCATACTCGCAATTTGCATAATAATAATATTGAATTTAATAGCGGTAGGTGTTTGTTACAAGAGACCGTCCAGGAAGGTACCACCGACTGCACAAGCATAATTGTGTTCCTGTCTAAAGAGTGCTATTACTAATGAAATTACTGGGGTAATGGGACTTAACATCTTGTGCCACAGATTGGCGGTACAATGTAGAGCCAAAATAGAGCCACATAACAATGTGGCCACAGAATGCCCACAACAATGCGTGAGCATATCATTAATTATCGGACTAACGATTTTCGCTCACCTGGCTGCTTAGTTTGAAAATTTTATGAAGTGTCAGAGTTAAAAACTTTTTCACCTGAAAGCTGCTATGGAAGGTCTTGATTCTATTTCCTGAAGAGTATATATTGTACCTATATCATCAAGTAACTGATTCATATAATCTTTTTCTGGAGTCTCATTATCTATTGTACCATTCTGTAATGAATTAAAAAGCTGTTCCAGGCTATTAGGTCTGTACAACGCTGATGGCAAATTTCCATCAACATGTTGATGGTATGATAAATCCTTTTGTGGTAAAGTAGCAGAATGTCTTTTCAGAAACATTTGCGCTGCTCCACCATGGCCACCACGAAGCATTTCCAGGTAGAGATGACAGAGAAGTGGTGTTAATAAGCCTAACAGTTCATTTTTTAATGTTTCTGTTTTTATTTCTTTTATGTAATTAAACAGTCTGCAACAAAAATATTTAAACATGATGAGACAAATAGACCATGCTCAATGGTAGATATCCATAATTTTAAATGAATATGTTGATGGTGATGTTTATGAATAAATAATAAAAAAAATAAAACATAAAAAAATAATACACTTTTTAGTCAGATTTAAGGATAGAAACGGGCAAGTTTAGGACGGATAACCAAGATTAAGTAATTCTTTGTGAAGTATAGATATATCTTTATTCGATAAACTCATCTAAAGATACATTTTTTGTATTAAAATTATTTTATAATTCCCCTTTTTGTGATAATTTGTAAATATCCCTCTGCAACATGCAAAAAGAATGTCTAATTACTGATAAATACAGTTTATAAAATATTCTTTGGAATCCCACATTCATATGTTGTCAGTTTCATCACATTCAATAGCTTACCATCTTGCATTACAATGGCTGGGTCACTACTTTTATTTAGATTAGATTATCTTCAATTATTGGAGCACTATATTCATTCGTGGATAGGTTCTTTAGTCATCGAGGTTTATATAGGAGAAGTGTAAACTGATAAATGAATGCATACAGCATATATGATTTATATAGTTTCTCGCGGTGGTGGCAGAGAGTAGACATAAGATCGAACCGGTAAAAATGCTTTGGTAGTTAAAATATACAAGAAGTTCTAACAAACGTTACCTCGTATATTGTATATCGTATTGTCCAGGATCATTGTTGATACATGAAAATAGAATAGAATTTGAACGGCTCGATTCACATTGGATTATAGTTGCTACAGCCATTTCTTCGGCGCTACAACTTGCAGAATTGCCGTTACTAAATATCTCTATGTTCTGCAATAAAAATTCTTTTAAATTTGATGTTAATTGATAAATTCGATTAAATTTATTCATTGGATTTTAGTTATTTACCGGATAATTTCGACGTTCTAGGTAGGAAGTGACAGCCGCTTTAACAGCATCATTTCTAGATCTTTTCATTGGTGGGTATTTAATATTTGTTTCAATAAACGTGACAGTAAACACACTTCCTTTGAATTTGACAGTATACACTAATTTTCTTTTGTTTTGACAACAACACTGTCATCTTGAGTAGCTTCAGACCACAGACGCATAAACGCAAACATATCAATAATCCGATTGTGGGTATTTCCAGCCGAATAAAGACTCGATGAAAACCAATAAATGTCCAACTTTCTTAACCAAAACACTAAACGCCGCTGTCTCTTAAAACAGACTTTTAAGTTCAACTTTTACACATTGCATTGTCATTGTTGAGGAGAATCGTTCACGAGGACTATGTGCAGTATTTTGTGTTTATCAAGCGCTACTGCATATAACCCTCTATATAGGCTCAGTCGAAGACAAACGATCGCGGAGCCGATAAGCGAAAGATTTTCATAAAACTAGGCCAGCACGCAGAAAATTAAATAACGATGACTGTTATTATTTGAACACAACCTAACACCTGGCGACGATATTTCAGAAGGATTTCTCAGAACGCTACCTGAGAGTACAATGCAACTCTTTATTGATTTCATGTACATAGCGTAACGTTCGTCAATCATAAAACTAAGGATTTCTACTAGAAGAGGGATTACTATTGTTTCCAACTTTGCTGGTTCTGTTTCGGGTTGGCAAGTATTTTCTAACGCTCGCACATGACTTAAAATCGTTTATTTTATTCGTGAAAACGCTACGCGTTTTTTGAGATTTTGAGTAATTGAAAGATGTAGCAAAAATAAACATATGATTATAATGGAATTGTTCATTTCCCGTGATAATAATAAACTTCACTTTCAATATTAACGCCGTTCCAGATATAGTCTTTTACAAGAATCCATTAGGGACTATATGTTGTACGATAATGTAGGAAAACCTTTTCTTGTAAATTTTGTATGGAGCAAATTTTCTAAAGAAAAAATATTTGAGAAAATGAATTTATATTACTAGCAAGGGTTATTCATTCTAAATCTTTTTTCTCCCTAATTTTATTTTTTCTTATAGTACATAATTATATTACTCTCCAAATTTGGCATGTATTTGTTCATGCCGCAAATTGATGCATTTTGGTAGATACAAGTATCATTAGGCTACCAAATTCTCTAACATAATGATAAGATTTCTAATATAATGTTTTTAATTATATACTGAGAAAATAAAAATACCGATAATAAGCAATATGTTTATTTTGGGTTCAATTGTATAATTAGAAATTTAACCATTTTAAAAGTGTTCAGTCTTCTTTATAAACTTTTCCAATATTAAAACACTGGAACAAACTCATCAATCATCATATTTATCATCAAAAAGAAGTAGTTACTGCTCAGCATAAGTAAAAACTAAACACAAACTAGTCGATATCAGAGTGCAAAAGAACATTACTTTTAATAAGATAATCATAAACTAATTCACCAGACTTATTTTTTAACTCTACTGAAGGCATTCCTTCATTGTTATCAATAACTTGAACATAAAAAGGTCCTTTGTTCAAAAAAGTATCTTCAAAAGCATTTGTAACTGTTACAATATCTATATCAGGATTCACTTGTATATGGTGTAGTGTTGCCTGAATAGTAAGAGGAGGCAATTTTGTAAATTCCTTATCAATTTCTCTTACATCGGTTATAGAAATTATTTCAATATTACCATAGTCGACATATCTCACTTTGATAAGACAGTTAACCTTGCTGTATTCAAGAATGCAGGCTCTATACCACTGCCCATCTTCATTGAAAATAGCGACACAGGCTTTATTTTCAAGTATACCATTTAAAGCCCTCATATTGGTTACTGCCCCTTGAAGTTTTTCAAACATTTTTTCATATTGTTTTGCGATTTCTTCATTATGCACGATATTTAGTTCTAACATGTTAAAATCATTTATTACAGTAATATTACAAATAAAATATGAATCATCAATGTTTTCAAATGTCAAATATTCCTCTCTTAATTGATATTCTTCATGTTCTTGTAATATTTGATTCGAATCGTTTCCTTCAAAAGAATATGATGATTTATATGAACTATGCGACGAAGTGTCTTCATCATTATCTCCAACTACTATATGGTCCGATTGTTCTGATGATTCCACTACAAAGGAATGTTCAACTTTCGTTTCTTTAATATTAGAATCGAATTTTCTTATAACAAATTTTGAACTATCATTATATTTTGCCAATTCAATATCAACCAAATGATCATCAATCCACATGTTATCAACCTTCAATTTTATTGGGTAAATGTCTTGTATTGTTTCTCCAGTAATTTCAACAAAGCAATGTTTTTCTACAATAGACTTATGGAGGTAGTCCAAAGTTGTCATGTCCCAGTATTCAGCAATAGGTTGAATCTGATCCAATATACATTTGAAGGCTTGAGTTGGAATTTCATGTAATACTATACCTTTTCTTAAATTATTAAATGAACAGTTCTCCTCATTTCCATAATCTATAAAATGCACCAAACAGCTGGATGCTTCATCATTTACTTCTATTATACGTCCTCTGTGAAATTCATTTTCTGGATGATACAAAGCTATACATGGTTCACCAACACTCCATTTTGCATACTTTGCTTCAGGATCAGAGTTTTTAAATTGAATGTCTAAAGTGTTCCGGATCAAATTTAATGTGTCCATTTGTGATATTTCGTGTAAATAAATTATACCAGAATTGTCCACATACCTACAAAGAAAAGTATTTATTAAATTTATTAGCATAACGTTATTTGTTATTACAGAACGACTCAATTTGACGTTTTGACCATTTGACGCTATTTAGAACAGTATAACGGTATAGTAAATTTTGTCCTTATCGCCTCGGGACAAATGTACTTTCGTTAATCCAGTACCTTTTCATAAAAATTGGTAACAAAAAAATTATTCAATTGAAATAATAATTACAGAGAGACTAGCAGTAATGCTGATGTGGTAGCAGACTTACAGAACCTTAATACAGCTCCCCAGGTTTATATCAAATATACTCACGTTGGTACACCTTCAAATTGTTTACTTTGCGGCGGTTCTGGTGGCAACCAATTAGAAACACAAACTGTATCCTTTTTATCGTATATTCTAGAAATTAAGTCACTTTCCTCTGGAGTTGATGACACTGAGTGCATTACAAAATCAGGGTCTGGGACTACAGGCTTCATAGGCAAAGGTGTCAACTGCAGCCATTCTTCAACAGAGCTTGTGATGTTTAAAAACGATATTATGTTTTCGTCTGTGTCATTTTTTTCACTGCCTGTTGACATAGTCTGAAAAAAATCAACTTTATTAAAAACTTGCCAGTGCTGGCTGAATCACGCAGCCCGAACATACAGTGCCTCCTCCTCTCGAGCTCTTTTCCTCACTAGCGCATCCAATTTCTGCTAATTTGTTACCCACAGACAGACCCCAAGACAACTTTCTCTCTACTCTCAGCGGCGGGTCCCGGCTACGGGGAGAAGGAAGAGTATGACATTCTTTATCATTTCCGCCACTAACACACACACACTCCTTTTTTATCGTGAATGTATCTCAGCTGAGAAGGGCAGCGGAAGGTCGCCGCGAAGTCCACTATGAATATCGGCGCTCATCACACCGCGTAAAGAAAAATTACTTAGAAGATTTACCTGTATGCATTTATCTGGTACCGCCAGGCCTTGTTCTATAATTTTTTTATTCAAACATAGCCATTCAGATGAGTTTGGTTCTAAAGCGCTGCCTCGAGTAGTATGATATACCCACATTTCTATTGGCAAACTGTTTTCTTTAATATCACCCACTTTTGTAATGAAAACTCTTTTGTACTCATCTAACAAATCTTTCAGGTATTCTTTTGTGAGAGATGGCCATTCTCTTCCATCTGCAGGCACTATTCCACTTAAATGACACTTAACAACAGGACACCTTAATAATGAAAAGTTTGGTGTTAGTTCCATTAACCCTGATACGGGTACAGTTTCTATACAAGCAAAATCTGTATAGAAGACTTTGGCGTTTTCCCCATTAATTTCTACAATGGCAGCTCGGCGCCATGTTTGGGATTGATTACAAAAAGTACAACATTTATCTCCTACACTCCAATTGGTTTTGGTATGTGTTCTTTTATTTGAATAATAGTCCTGTATCATCTGATAACCTTTATTAAACTTCTCTTGATTGTGAATGAAAGATATGTAAATTAAAGATGGGGATTGATAATCTAGTACTTTTGCCTCCAATCTCAATGGTCCTTTATCTTTCGCTTTCAGTTCATTATTTTCTTTATAAGACACTTGATTATTTTTGTTCAGAATCGTACTACTGTTTGCAGGCTTTCGTGAATTTTCTTCTTCAATAATTGGCGATGTGTTTGTTGCGACTTCATAATTCAAATCTTCCTCTCTGTTGTGTTTGTATATGCTGAAAGGTTGAAAATAACATTAACGCAATGTTATTAATGTTTATTTCAATTTTAGTAAGTATCAAAATGTACCCAAATGAAATGGCGAATCCTTGTTTAACCATTTCACTGTTGATGCATATGACTTTTTCCGTATCTGTTTTATAGTACAAAGTAACTCCTAGTGAACAAAAATACTTTTCCTCCACATACAGGTCGAGTAGTCGATCGCGAAAGAACTGAAGGAATGCTGCAGAATTTGGGTTCCAATATTTGTTCAAAGGAGTCACACCCACTAAGTGACATTTATTGGACTGAAACACAATTAATAAATGAAATGTGCTTCTTTAGAATATGCATTCTGGTCCAGAATGGTGATCGCCGGAGAGTATAACAATACTGTTACGGTGGCTGATAATCTCTTCAATAAGAGAGTGAGAGAGCCTGCTAGACAGGTGGATTCGAAAAAATGTTACCACTAACTAAACCCTAAATAAGCGGTCTCAGAATCAAGGACGATATATAGATATAGTCTTGTGCTGTTCTGGTTTGGACTGTAAGTGTGTATAGAATTGGGAATTATAAAGTCGTTACATATATTCTTCGTATTCATATGACATTGCATATAATTTACCATCAACATGTTGTTCATAATCATATAAAATTTAAGTTAAAAAATGTAATAAAAAAGTGACGGAAATGACGTGTGGTATAAGTATTGTCATATATAATATGTTAGCATAAGGGAAATACGTAATAAATAAATAAAAAATGAGCAGACTTGTAAAGTAGTTTAAAATGCGTTTTACTTATCGCCACTTACAAGAGCACAAAGTGTAGTGAATTCAGTGTGTATATGGCGCAAATCACTCCAATATGCCAGGACCGTGGCACCGCAATCTGGCAACATTACCAACACTCGCCCGAATTTCTGAAGATTTTTTACGATAGCACGAGCCCACGTTGCATGGGTGTTGTTTGTGTTAGCTTCTGGTACGTCATACTTCTCTAAATTAATTACACACAACATACCTGCAATTAATGAGCTAGTTAGTTCTCTTGTCTTTATATCAGCCACACATTCGCAAGATTCTCAACTGCCATATCTTCGGACACAACCATTTTTTAAGCTATATTCACAGACTTGAAATACGGCAGCGAGATTAGGCATCAGTATCTCATTAAGTGACTTCATAAGATTGCATAATAGCATGATGCCTTATTCAATTGTGATTCTACATTTGGAGTTCAGGTGTTTACAGGTATTTTGAGACTATCTAGCTAGTTCTCATTCATTGCATCACACATAAGTCACCGCTACAATTTAGTTGTGTCTCATATAAAGCATAGTATATATTGTCAACCGTGTAAGAGGAAGATCATTAAGAGTTAACATGCCATCCACCATATAATTGTTATTTAATATATTAAATTGAAGTAAACTATCAAGTTTTTGATTTTAAAACCGCGACTATAAATAAATATAATAACAATATTTATGCACATGTACAAAAATATACCTGTTTTTGGGAGATAAACATAATCCGTGTCTACACTTAGAGTGTACATTTTATCCAGTTCTTCACAAAGTCTTTGGTAAGTATAATGCAAATGTTTCTGAAAAAATAAACATGTTTATATAAAATATATCTTTTTGGAATTCCAGTATATTGGAGTGAGCAGCACTAGCATAAGTTTTAAAAAGACACAGTAAGTAATATTTGCAACAGTGTTTTGGATCTGGACTGCAATTATTATTATGGACAATCACTAAAAAGATATTGGGCTAACTGGGTCTGTATATTAGTTTGTCTTCTTATCCTTCCCCTGCTACAACTTCAAGTGATACTGACTTCAGTCAGCATAAATAGCATTCTTCTTGACGTGTTCTATGACTGAGCATGACATGTGTCTGGCTTCACTATTGGACAAAGGCAGGTTGCCAACAAACTTCTCAATATTAAACTGATAGTCTTCTAGAACACAAGGCTGCTTAACTAATCAGGAAGTGAAAGTGGCACACTATAAAATGGGCCAATAGCATTACAAATTTTATATAAATGAAAAAAGTTTTGATTAAATTAATTGAATAATTAAATACCTTTCTAACATAAAACTTATCTGGGCTTACAACATGAGTTAAGTAAACCTCCTGCACTGTTTTAAGCTCAAAGTCATGGTTACTCATGAACAATTTCGGTATGTCTATAACAGCCGTGTTTTTTGGACACTAAAAGAAACATGAACATTGAAATAAGTTATAAAATAGACATTATAATAATTAAACACATGTTTTAACACTCTCAGCGCCAGACCTAAGTGACAGTTTTTTATTTTTATTTTTCTTTGGGGTGTGTTTAAAAATACATAATAATCATTTAAGGTTTTCCATCCCTTTTTTCTTGGATTTTATCAAATATTAAGAAAAAAAAAATATGGTACATAAACTACTGATTGAATTATCTATTTAATTATGTATATTTATTTGTGAGTTAAATTAAAACTTGATACATATAAATAATTTTTCAATTATATGTTTCTTACCGGCACCTCAGGGTTTATTAAATGTGCACGCCCGTGGAATACCAAGGCCTCGGCAAGACTGACTCCATACTGAAAAGTAGTAACGTCGCCTTCTACACTAATACCGCCAAAAGGCGCAGAGTTAATGCGTTGGACGTGTAATAGTGTTTCCTTACTGAAACAGTATAAAACATATTTTAAAAAAATTATATGAAAATTAACCAATATTATTGATAAATTATTTGTACAAGTAGTATATCCGTAGTAGTATGTTGTGTTTATTGTTTTAAGTAAAATAGGCTAGTGCTTGACTACAATTCCACCAGTGAAAGTGGAGATGTAATCATTCCCCACTTCATAACTAGACGGAAACACTGACGCAAGTGGACAGTCCCCTACCCTATATACCCATAATACAGTATTATGAAGGGCTCCATAATATAGTATTATGAAGGGCTAGGCGAAACGTTTTGTCCTTACATAACATACAGGTACGCACAATTTCTTGCGTGTCTTAATTAAAACTTACTTGTTGGTTATTTTATGCATGAGGACCGCATCATCGGCGGTCCATTCACCAGAAACTGGTTTGCAGTTGCTCAGGGAGCAGTTTATAGCTAATGGCGATGGTGATTCTTTTCTTGCAGGAGGAATCAATCTTAGTCTGGACAAGCAAAAAGTAAATCCTATTTCAAAATGTTATTGTTTTATTTGCAGATTAACGAAATAATTATAGTCCATTTTGCTTTCTTGTCAAACAAAGTGGAAAAGCTAACAACAGTTAGCCCTTGTAGTGAATAAATGGAGTTTTTTCCTTGAGACGGGTCCGAGTTTCAGTAGTGTGTCCAACATTAAGAGCAGCATATATGTTTTATTGTCCATAAATATAATTTTTACTTTTTAAATCTCCATATACTGTATATATACCATAAGTGAGGATACAAAAGGGCTCTTACTTAATATTTTGAAAAATAGTTAAAAGATTATAGAAAAAAAATATTATGAGATGATATTAACATACTTATCAACTGTAACAACTACAGTACACCCAAAGTCGATACAAAACACACGTAGACTTTTTATCTTTTTTTTCACAGGCTTTTTGTGTTTATTCTTATCAATACCAATGATGCGACCTCGTTGCCATAAATTATCAGTTTCGTTAAGCACCAAGTAAAGTTTTCCTAAAAATTTGAAAAAACACATCAATTTTGTGTTTTAATTAGTGATCTAAAAGAGGAGCAGAAATGTTTTTTATAATTATTAAAATACCTTCTGTTATATGTCTGACGGATGGAACAGGATAAAAAGCGGCACCCTGAAATTCTTTTAGCAGATTCTTCACCATATCTTGGTGGCAGGTACGTTGAACAAAGAAATTGTGCGGGCTTATTATGTGCGATATATAAACAAATTCTTGGCGACCTTAAACAAAAAAGGAAACTATGAGGGTATAATTTTAGGTAGTAGTGTAAATATTCATAATTGTTAGACGTCTTTTGTTATATTTATTGTTAAGTCAATCAAATGAACAATCAAATGACTATCAAACAATTATTTGTACCGGTCTAGAACTTAATAAAAATTCATAAATATCCAACAGAGGATATACTAATTTTGTTGCATTCAACCCCAGGAAAAAAAGGCATGTTGCTTCATTGTAAAAAGGAGCCCATTTACCTTGACCCTTACTATACGAAACAAATCTAGAAGTACGTCAATAATTTTGTTGCTAGGAATCGAAATATTATTGAATCTGAATTTTGGGCCGTTTATCGAGTCTGAAGCAAAGACAGCTGCAATGAAACTCAGGAATCATTGCAAGGTCACGGCCTGTATAAAGCCTAAATCTAATCATATGTGGGTACTTTTGTCATGTTGGGGCAAGTGCCGTAAATTATTAACCGACTGTTAAAGACTCGACGGAGAAGGGAGCAAAGAAGTAGTTCATTAGATATTATTGATTAGGATACGTTTAGTGCAAAACAGTGACATGCCTAGGACACCGACTTGAGATATCTTTCCAGTGTTGCGAGCAACAAGAGGAATATTAATTTGACGGCGTACTTTTGTCGTTATGTCGTGGAAACTTATAAGCGAAGAGTGAACAGGCTTTTTCTAACTTAGTAGTGCCTTTTGCCACTAAAATATCATCTCCACTTTCCATCAATTGGAATCATTGTCAAACACTAAGTCAGGGGTCAGCAAACTGTTTGATGGTGTCATACATAATGATTGATATCATACATTTACGTTAGCCCAGCAGGTGTATATATTATGCGGGTGTGTGTATATTATACAAAAAGTATATAGCTTTATGGATAGTTATTGTTATTATCAACCTTTATCAATCCACAGATGGATAGAGGCCTTCACCAATGTTTTTAAAGCTAGGAATCATTGGTTACAGATAATCACATTTCTAACTAAAAAGAAAATTGCTTAGTTCGGCAACATCTGCAGTTAGTCCTGTTTTATAATTTTGTGACAGAAAGAATGTAATAAAGCATTGACTCTGGAATTTCATTGAGCCTATTCTGTTGAAATGACAAAGCAATAGGAAAGGTAACATTTTCATTAATCAAGTACTTTTTATTCCATAAAATTCCTTTAAAAACCATTATTTATATATTTTAAACCAATATGTTTACCTACCTGCACATAGTGGTTCCAATTGTTGATTTTCATCAAATGATGATACTGATTGTGAAGCTAGTTCACAAGAATTGTCACCTGTAATTGTTTTTGTGTTTCAAACATATACACAGTATAAGTATTGTAAAATAAATAGATTTTTTATATACACTGGACTAATAAATTATCACAATTTCAATTGGTCTTAAAATCAATGATGGTGGGATTAGTGGTATCGCCTGAAATATATGACTTCTATTTTCACAGCTAGAACATGTCAATGTTGATTAAATGGTTGATATATGAGAGGTATCTCTAGTCTTTCAGGATTGAAAAAAGCATATTATAAACCAAATGTTACATATATTCCCAAATTAAAATCTTTTTGCGATAAACTAAATGAAAGTTGTTATTTGAACTAATTTATTATGTACAGAAACTTGTAAAAAGTAATAGAGGTATTATATGAAGCTAATAGAAATTATCACCTATGTTGTAGTTTGTATGAGAAGATTCATTGTCTAGAGAGTTATGTGATGAAAAAGAACCACTGTTTCTGTAGTATTTTGGAATTGTTTTGTAAAATAAGTTCTTATCCTCAGCTTCTTTGATAATTGCAGGTTCCATCTGGTTTGATTTACTTGTGTCTAAAAAAAACTTAATCAATTATTGAAGGTTCGGTGAATGTTTCACATCTAGTATTTTTAAGGCAACGAGTACAATGTGGTGTACAAATCAGTATGGATTTACGAATTAATATTTTTAAACAATGTCCAAAAATGAGATCGTACCTTTAGATAATTCTGGTGGATAAACCAGTGTGATTGGTAGAGGTGGTATTTTGATACCGGGATCCAAATCAGCAGTACTAAGTAATTTGTATGTGTCAACATCATTCATCTCAATGTGGATAAAATCATTTATAATGTTGGTTAGCTTCTCATTAACTGTAACTCTAAATATTTAAATTCAGTATTAAATATTTAATTCCTCATAAAGCACCATCCGTGACATAGTAGGCCACAGGTCCACAATGAAGGGAAATCATGGGTTCGATTTTGGGGCCACAAATGACATAGACCTTATATTAAAATATTACCACCATAATATTTGGATTGTTTTCTAGCATATAATAGTTTTATTTTTTATCGACGCTTTTTTAAAATAACTAGAACATAGCAAGAGCATGGTTATTGTTAATAATAAAAATATATTAAACATTTTTGTTTCACTTTTTCTTATAAAAGTAATAATCACCAGCCATCACACTACCATCAATGACAATAAAAGAATGTTGGTGTTGTACCGTGAGTTCTGGAAAAGTACTTAAGTTTTGCAGTTAAACAGTAGTGCCAGCTAATCATTTACTATCAGGTGAACTTGAGCATCTCATCATTTTGTCTAGTAAAAATTTTCAAAGGTATATTAATTACATTACACATCTGTAACTTACTTTATAGGTGATTCATTGCAGCTTAAATAACAAGGACCGTTAACAACAGTTTTAGCATCTTCCAAGAGCACTAACAAGTTTGCCTGAAAATTAAGGAATCAAAGATTTTTTGACCTTGGAGTGTTTTTAAAGGTATACGTTACATTGTATGAACCCAGAGTTTTCCTCACTCGCCAAAAGGATAAACACTTTTTTCAATTTTCATATTAATTACCTCTCTTTCTAAAAGTATTTTCTAGTACTATTTTATATTCATTTATATTGTATTTTATATTTTTCTCTTGAAAAGTCAGATAACTCCAGGGTTTAGTAATTTTTTAAGCTGGTGTTATAGTGGTTTTAATTTATGAATACCTGTTTAATTTTTTCCTGACTTAATGATTGTTTAATTGCACTCAATACAAATTTAGCTTTCTTAATTAAATCTACCAAAGGTTTTTTTAAATTCTCCAAAGACTGTTTTTTGGCTTTTTTCCTGTCAAGAATTAAACTGCATGCTGTTTCTTTTTGTCTTTGTAAAAGACAGAAGAGTTGAGAAAAATGTTGTTCTATTTCATCTGCCGCTTTTGTCAATTCTGTTATATCAGTTTCATGTATAATACTGTGATGCATGTTACCTATATCCTGGAATGTTATGCATTTTTAAGAATAGAAAAATAATAGCGAGAATTTGAATTATCAGTATTCATACAATTGCAGTTTTTGTCAGCCTTTTATAAGTTTCTTCTACTTTAGGTGAAATTTCAGATAATTCCTTCAGTATCTGTTCATTCTGCAAACAGAAGCACATTTAAAACAACAATGATTTAGAAATTAAATATCCATGAACAAACAAATGTAGGCCTCTAAAGCCTTATGTTAAGAAGCAATGAATCTGTATGATAAGGTAATGTATATTTTAGTTTGATCATATTAAATAAAGATACTTACCATTTCTTGTGTGGAAACTAGATTATGATCTTTGCACATCTTCTCAGCACCAAATAGCAAACAGTCCATGCATATAGATTTAGAACAATCTTTACAGTAGTAGTCTAAATTCTTATCTGAATGCACTTTGCATTTCTGAAAAGGCATCTGTGGTTCTGTAATGAAGTGGTATGAATGGAAAAGTCAAGAGATCTTGTTTATAGTTTAAGTTTTAGTTGTTACAGATAAAGGACAATTTATAACCACTTGAAAAAGTTATGAAAAAGGAGATATTTTAGCTTAAAATGCATATTTTCTTGTCTACAATTTTGGACAGTATAAAAAGTTTAAAAACATCAAAGTTTTTACAAAAAATGCATTCCATATTGATTGTTGATGATCTAAAAACAAAACTTTTAAAATGTTTAAAATTCTCCATTCTTGTTACTAAAATATTACGAAAATATAACTTACACAAACTATAGTTATATTTAATTCAGATCAAGTACTCACCTATTTTCTGTAGTGTGTGGTTTTCGAAAATGGCAAAATTTTTATGACTTAACTTGAAACAATTTTCACAAAGTACTACAGAACATTGCTGACACATTTTTACACTTGGAGTACTACATTCCAGACACTGACCTTAAGAATAGAAAATAACTGTAAGCTATTATTTAAATTAATGTAAATACAAATAACATTACACTGATATAAACAAATTTACCTGGTGTCATTTCTTCATTTTGAATAATGGCATTTAAGTTTATAAAACAATCTTCATCTTCACT
>DWIB01000113.1:0-15261 GCA_018248155.1 Cressida cressida
CATGTTATCATGCTCAAAGTATCATAAATCAACCACACTGATATTAAGTATTCAGTGAATAAAAACATGTGTAGAAACTGCCATATTCCCTGATCAACAGATTTTCTAGATGAATGGCCTACCTAAAAGGATTGTCATTAAGTCAAAAAAAGACTATATTTCATTTTCATAAGCAACATTTTATTTTTGAGTAAATTTATGTAGTTTACAAAGTCGGGTGTAATATAACAAGAGTTGAGAATGTTTTGTTACTACAACTGTACATCAGCAGTGGATTAGATCTGACATTATTTTTTTTTATAATAATCATGCTCCTGTGGAAATAAGATTTATATCTGTCATTGTTTACATTCAAAAGAAACATTACTTACTAGATTTTAATGAAATAAAACAGCGCTTTAAATCTACAAATGTATTAGCAACTTCCTAGCTCTCAATAGAACTTAGGCATTTTTTAATTCAATACAAGTACTGTGTGGTTTGCAAAATTATACCAAGAGAAAGCCTTTAGAAGGTGAAAACCTATAATGATAAGAATTATATAATGGTGTTTCTTCTTGTGTTTTTGATTTTCCATAAGTATATACTACAATATAATTATATCAAATATTTACAATCCATGACTTCTTTACACCCTTCAGTTTTCATGTCTAATCCTTTCTTAATAACTGAAACAAAAATTAATATTAGTTATTGACGTTCTGAAAGGCTTAAAATATTTTGATGTATTCATTTAAACAAGATTATTTCTCCGATAAAACATTTCAAGTATTATCTTTCTTCTTATTCTCACTATACTTCCATAACACTACAGTTTATAGAATATATAGGTAAAGTACAAGGAAATCTATTATAACCATAAATATTAAAAACAGCAAACTCAAAGAGTAGACATCTTAAATTTAGCATTAGTCATTACTATCTTTTGGAACATCAAAGCTACAATGACAAAGAACTTTTTACCGATGCAAAAGGCAACTTTTTTCGTTCTTCAGGACTGACCAGGTATTCATTATACTGCAATTTTGCCCAGCCATAATGTGCACCTATGAGAAAGGGCACCATTACAATTAAAACTAAATTTTTTGACATTAATTGTCGAATATTCATTTTATTTGATTGAAAGCGTCAAATAAAACACTGTACTAAATCCAAGCCACATAAAAATATTCGGCTTGGGAAGTTAACATAAAGCTATATAATGTATTAGAACTTAGGCGTATGTAAAGCTAAATCCGGACTATTTCGTAACAAAGTACAACTGTCAACATGCTGTCAATATCTTTTTCTTCTGTCTAATTGATGGCATGAGTCGGGTTTGCCCGTGAGCAAAAGCGTCACTGTCAGTCTCTCAATGTGTTAACAGGATAAAGAAAACTCCAGCAGCAGCCTTTGCACCCGCGCTAACATTAAAGAAAAAAACTTGTTAAAAAAGTGATTTAAAATTGATCTGAATAAGACAAAGATTACACTTAACAACCAAAACATAATACGACAATATTTGAGAAAAGACGTTTTATTGTGACTTCTGTGCGTTTATTTCACATTTAATGAATTTTACGTCTACCTAAATCTGATATATTGTTAATATTGTATTTGTAAAATATGTTAATATGATATCGAAACGCCAAAAGAAATAGTGAAAATATCTACGTAAAATGAAACGAAAACATGAAAAGTCCCTGTTCTCATTTACAACGATTTTCTACCAATGAAATTTGAGGAGCAGCAAGATAGAGACAAATAGAAACACAGCAAAGTAAAGTTTTTTAATATGTTGTAAACACCTATTACTTGCCAAATATACAGAAAACTGTCTTCAAAACATGGTGGCAAATCAGTGAGAAGGGTATTCATTTTAACTAGTCATTAGAATTTTGAGGCTTATTTAGCAGGAGTGTTTGATACAATTCGTAAGTATCACTTTTAACTTTATGCATAGCATAAGAGTGGACTAATTGTGTTCATTGTTGAATTTCAGGTAAACACCAAACCAATAAGCTTTAAACAAAATTGAACAGGATGACGTCTGAGGAAACGCATATTTCAGAGGAACTGAAAGGTTGTTACGAGAATCTTATTGTGATAGATATCGGAGCAAACCTAACGAACAAGAAATACGGTCGTGATCTAGATTCGGTGGTGCAGCGCGCGAAGGATGCAGGTGCGTGCCGACATGTCGTCGCGGACTGGACCTGGAACTGGATCAGGACCGCGGAGTGCACTCACATACTTTGCAATCTATCATGTATATTCATGTCATGTTCTTATCATATACTTGTTATTTGTCCAGGAGTTCAAAAAATTATGGTTACTGGTACCTCAGTACGCAACAGTAAAGAGGCCCTCCGACTAACCCGCTTGTATCCCAGTACTATTTATTCAACAGCAGGTACGTGAAGAGCAAAGTTATCGTAAATAAGTATTTGCAAATATGTAATTAATAACATTATTTTATAATTTCATTGGGAAGTTTTGTAATTGAACTTGCTCAAAATATAGAGCTCAATTTAAATTACTATCAAGACATATTATAAAACAGGAAAGTAAAACATTCTTTGTTAATATGATTAAAATATTACTGTAATTAACTTATGTATAAACCATTTTGATGCTTTATAAGTTTAATATGCGTTCATTATTATTTGATTCTTTGTTAAATGTGTTTGCTTTCTTGTTGTTTAATGTTCCCCCATTGTCATTAAGATTAATAAAAATTTTATAAATGTATGACCTCTATACATTCATTGTGATATGAATACAGGAAGCTAATTAGCATTAGTTAATCTTTATTAATTTGCTTTATATTCTCAGTGTGAGTGAAAGAAAGAAAAAAATGGAAAGAACACTTTCAAGCCTTTTTGAACATCACATTTCAATTACTATTACAGTTTGTGTTACCCTTTATCATATCACAATCTGCTGAAGATAATGTCTCACTAGATATTTCTCTTTCAAAACTCATCATCTGCATTGTTCGCGTGATTGATAATGTCAGATTAGATATGTTTCAAGAGCAAATATTTTTCACAACAAAACTTCCTTTATTTGAAAAGTGCAGCATTGTTAAATGCAGAGCACAAAGGAATTAAAGCTCCAACAGTGTTTTAGGCAGCAGGTTCATATTACTATCGAAGATGTATCCGTAATATTAATTTATTAATTATGTGTAAAATGATAAAATGGCAGGAAATATAACTTATTAAATTCAATTGTGTGGTTACAGGAGAACCTTGAGTTTTATGTGATCTTGTTATAAAGTCTGTTAGTTGCCTCTGTGATAAATATATACCATAACCCTTTGCTCTGTAGGAGGTCCTTGATTCAATTCTGGGACTTCATCTTGTGGAATTTCTATAGACATAGTAGTTTTAGTTCATCTGGTTAGCTATAACAGTTTATTTAGTTAATCTGCTGCACTTACAGTATCACTCAGAAGTATTTGGTCAGCACACTTGATCCACTAAATTCCAATGTAATTTAACTCTGCAGTCAATTGAGATAAAATTTTATCCCAATGTAAATAAACAATTGACCTTTATACTTGTTGATATAGTACATTTCAAAGATTAAGTACACTTGACATTGGTGAAGAACATTATATTTAGTTCGCCATCTTACCACAATAATCAAGTGTCAGTATGGGGTCCTCTCATTAACAGTAGGAACTTGTTCATTGGAACATGAACAGACCTTACCCTAAATGCACATGTTCTCATGTTCTCCCTTGAGAGACTGGCACAGTCAAACCGAGGAATAAAATTTGTAGCACTTTGGATAGTTCTGTACCAGATGCCTTTTGCCTCGAAGCATTTGTCAAAATGTTCTCTTCGTACATGATACGTTCACATTCTCAAGAAGTCGCGGCCTCGGAGTTTCAGTGGAAGGTGTTCGCAGATACGGCGCTGCGAGTACCCCTTATATGTGTCGGCTGACGCAGGTGTTCACCCTCACGACGCCAAGTCGATGGCGGAGGAGGAGCTGTGGGCGGAGCTGCGGCAGGTGGCGAGCGCGCCCGAGTGCGTGGCGGTGGGGGAGTGCGGCCTCAACTACACCAAGGAGTTTTCGGAGCCGCGCGTGCAGCGCGACGTCTTTAAGAGACAGGTGTGTGCTGGTGGCAAGTGTTCCTGCTTCATTTGGATGCAGTGCATTCAATTTTTGAATTTCTTGTTTTGTTGGCTGCCAAAACAACATATTTTAGGACGTACATACATAAGTATCTTTTAAAGGTTTATTCAAATTGGGAGATGAAAATTACATTGCTTATACCTTTGGTAGTTGTATAAAGTATGACAAGGTCACCAAAAAGCAATATTCTAGTACAGATTGCTATATTCTCAAATATGAAGTAAACTTTGTAGTAGATATTCATTGAATTGGCACATAGTAATGCACTGCAATTCTTTAAGATTCTGTGTTCCTTTGTATTGCTTTTTAAACTATTGGTTTGCGTTTTGGACTTTGAGATGGATGGATGGATGATTAGATGAGCCTTGAATCGAACGAAACTATCGCGCGTAAGCAGCACATATAATGAAACGCAGCAACGTTATTTAGCTCTTAGCGGATATTAAATCCGAGAGCTTTACTTCCGACTAAGCTGTGAAAGATGTCAATAAGATAATAGTACTAATTTCAATAAACCATTAGTGAGTGAGATGCTGCGAATTCAGCGTGAACCGCTCGCTGCGGCTCCTATCGTCTGCGCTCGCCACAATGTCCCGAGTAAAATATGATGAATAAATATTATTAGTAACCACGTAAAGTGATGAATGGAGAACTTATCTTAAAAACTTGATTAATGAATTTAAAGTCATATAAACATATTTGGCAAACTGCAATAAAGTTAAATACCGATCATGGGCGTACGTCTCCGCGCACGCGGTCTGCTTTTAATCATATTAATTACGCGATCGGAAGGTGGAGATGGCGTGCGAGCTCCAGAAGCCCCTGTTCGTTCACGAGAAGCAGGCGCAGGATGACCTGATCAAGATCATGGAGGAGTTCGGCGCGCGGCTGCCGCCCGTGGTGGTTCACTCGTTCACCGGCACTGTGGAGCAGGGCATGCGCTACCTGCAGCGCGGCTGCTACCTCGCCATCACGGGCTACATCTGCAAGGACAAATCAGACGGCGGCATCCGGCGGCTGCTCTCCGAGCGCCTCTTGCCGCTCGATCGGCTGCTGGTCGAGACCGACTCGCCCTACATGTATCCCAACATGCGCGCCTCCAAGCTACCGCTCCACGTCAAAGATTCGCTCACAGAGAGGTGCTGACCTTTTTTTTAATTAAAAAATATATTTTAAATTAACTAAGCGACGAGACGTCCTAGAAATTAATCTAATGGTAAACGATACGCTCACCCATAACAATGTGGCACCAGTTAGAACGGTATCTACACCACCACGTCGTGCCGGCCACACCGGAATATCCATCCATATGTAGACCCGTCGTCGACGATTGTAGCAGCGAGTTTAATTTCGATCTTTATTACAATAATGTGTGTGTGGGTGCGCAGGTCCATGGCGTTCGTGAACCGCTATTGCACCTTCCAACGTAACGAGCCGTGCGCGCTGCCCGCCGTCGTAGAGCTCGTGGCCGGCTTCATGGGGTGCAGTCCGCAAGACGTCGCGCTCGCCACCGCATTCAACGCCCTCAAGCTGTTTGGGCTGAGCAACTGATGAGTCCCCAGCGGCGGCGGCGGCGTCACCGCCACTGCTGTCCCGTCTCCGATGATCGCGATTGCATAGATTACCAGTTAGGAGGAAATGTTACCCGATACCGAATATATTCATGAATCAGTTAACTTGCACAGCTGCGGGCCGGTCTCCGGTCGCCGGTCGCAGCACGAGGCTACCCACTACTAACACCCGACAATTCTTGCCGACGATTACGAATAAGACTAATCTGAAATATTCGCGGCCAACCATTATAATCGTCATCATTTAACGGTGGATGGCGCGAACGGGACTTCATGTTTGATTTATTGATCGTGACATTAGTTCCGACAGTACACGCGATATTTACTCGTATGTAGACGTTTTTGCTTTTGCAGAATCAAAGATATGACATATAATTTCTTTTATATAGAGTAGCCGCCGGCCAGCTCCGAGCCCTGGACGCACAGCCCGTCCGCCCGCCTCCGCGCGGTCTGCTCTTTTAGTCTTCCTTTAAATGTTGTCTGTGTTAGATTGTTATTACTCATTACATTACTTTTATGTTTATTGTAGTGTTTGTACGCGATTAGTTTTGGCGGCGGCCGTAGTCATAATGATCTCAGTCCTTCAGCGGAGGGCAGCTGGGACGAAAGCGCTGTACATTTGAATACTTGCCTAGTTAATTTATTATATGCCTGCGCTGGGCCCGCTACTTGTTCCTTCAAATTGTTTTTATTTCCGGCACGCGTGTGGCGGCTTAATGCTGGTAGTCACAACGAAATCAAAGACTGCAAGTATTAATTTAACAATATGGATTTTAACGATTTATGATTATGTTGATTATTTTGTTTTGTAATAAATATTTTTTAATTATTTAATGGTTTATTATAGTGAGCAAATGGTATCGTGACGGTGATTCCTTTTTTTTTGTACAATCACTTTATAATAGATGTAAGGTGCCCGCCCACCAGGATAGCCGGGAGTAAGCCCCGGCCGTCACACGCACGCGCATCCCGTGGGCGGCCTACTCTAGTGCCTTCGATAAAACGTCCTCTTGTGATATAATATTTTTCTTATAAATACAGTGTACAGTATATCTTACAATAAAAAATTTAAAACTGCATTTTGTTATTGGCCGAGTTGGTTTCCTTCACAGCCCATATAAATAGTATTAACAAGCCAAAAATAGATAATGAACGGTAACTAGAACTGTGTTAGTTCATCAAACTGATGAATATTTTTTGCTTAATTTCATGCCGCTAAACTACAACAGCGGGGGCGCGTCCTCCTCCCGCAGCGAACGACACAAATGTTGTATTTCAAAGTATAATTTATGACGACAACTTCAGTAACAATTATTTAATATTCTAGGACATTGATTACAGAAATGTGTATTTAGAGTCTTAACCGTGTCTACTATTTGAAACTTTGTTCGTGGCTTGTGGCAGCCCACACCTGCCTAAGTCCTCTCCAACTTGCGCGGCGTGCTCGGCGGCGGCGAGCTGAGCACCTTGTGCGAGAGCCGCATCTGCCCGGACACAGGGTCGCGTCCGAAGTACTTCACGTGGATTTCGGAACCCACCGTCAGCCCCAGAGCCGAGGGATGCTGAATCTGCGCACACGTACATTTCTAATTGATCATTACGCCACGAAGACTTTTAAGGGAACGCGCGTAGGCACCGTTTACGCCAGGCAAATCTTGATAATAAAAAAAATAAAGATTTAAGTGTAAATAATATTTACGCATCATATTGTTTTGTTGTCTCTGACATCTGCTTGATGTTGTTCATGTGTATATGGGGAGGGCTGTATGTTCTGAGATGTAAGTAGTAGCAGAGGTGCAGTGCAGACCTTGCGGTGGTCGAGTTGGGAGTTGTGCAGGAGCGCGGGCGGCAGCGCCGAGTGCAGCGCCACCATGACGCCGCAGTCGCGCAGCTCCACCACGCGCGCCGTGTACACCGCGCCGAACTCGAGCTCGGGCGCGCGCTCCGCCTGCAGCCAGGCCGCGATGCGCGCGCGCGCCTCCGCCAGCGCGCCCGCATTCGGCGCGAACACTGAGAAGCGCCGCTCGTCGATGGCGCTCACCTGCCGTACGCGGCACACCGTTATCCCTCATGGATGAATATCAATTGGAAGCGTCATTTATTAAGGAAAAACATAAGTCACCTGCACGCCGGTGTCGACGTACAGCCGCTTGAGATTGATGCCTGCCGTGCCCAACAGCCGCGCGCGCTCATGCGGCTCCACCACCAGCTCCTCCGTCACCGGCATGTTTTCCTTCCGGTCCTCCCTGTAAACGCATATACTTATCCGAGTTAAAACCATAGAGGGAATATTTCATCTGAATACTTTCCATTAACATATGATTTTTAATCAATTAAGCGACAAAACATCAATCCGATGGCAAATATAGTTAATATCTAAATGGTCTGCGGGGCTGCCTAGCCAGATGCTCGCAGACAACAAGGGGTTACCTGGGCTTATCGATGCACTTGTTCATAATATCTATTACGCGACTCTTGGCATCGCAGGCGCGCTGCACCGCTTCCATGAGCACGCGCAGCGGTAGCCCGCGCAGTTTCACGTCGGTCTGTATCGCGGTCACGCCGCGCTTTGTGCCCGCTACCTTTAGGTCCATGTCGCCCATGTAATCCTCAATGCCCTGCGCATACACCACAAACAAATAAATTTACACGCGTGTAAACAACTACTGTAGTGCATCGACGTGCGTGCAATCGCGTCGTGCAGTAGTATGCGCACGCGCGCTCACCAGCAGGTCGGTAAGTATGCGGTAATCTTGCATGACGCCGTCGCAGTGCCGCGACACCAGGCCGACTGCCACGCCCGCCGCCGGCGCGCTCAGCGGCACGCCCGCGTCCAGCAGCGCCAGCGACCCGCCGCACACCGACGCCATCGAGCTGGAACCTAGTTAACAGTAATACATCCAGTATTTCAATCTCTGTTAATTTAATTTATCCATAAAGCAATCCCACAACAGTGCAGTAGTGTACCGTTGGACTCGAGCACCTCTGCGGTGAGGCGCACGGTGTAGGGCTGCTCGGGCACGACGGGCAGGAGGCCGCGCTCGGCCAGCGCCCCGTGGCCCGTCTCGCGCCGCGCCGGTCCGCTGCGCCCGCCCACTTCGCCGGTCGCGTACGCTGGAAACTCGTAGTGCAGGAAGAAGCTTTTCTCCTTGGTGCCGCTACAGGGCACACGATAACGTTACAGTGAACTACGGTCGCCGAGCTGTAGTCGCAGATATTACTGTCATACTAGATAATTAGATTGTACCGACCTGGTGATTGCAGTCAGGGTGTCCATCTTGAGCGCACTGTCGGGCGAGTCGAAGGCGACGGTGCACAGTACCTGCGTTTGTCCCCGCTGAAACAGGGCGCTGCCGTGCAGCGGCTCGTACAACGACACCTGTAATAAACGGCCACGTCACTCAAAAAGGCCAGAAAGGTGCACTGCGGACTGAGTGATGAGAGATACAGAAGACGGCGACGTGCGCGGACACGCTTTAGCCATTTGGGCGTATGCAAAGTATCCTGTACAATTAGTTTTTAAATTGAATGCAGTCAATTATGTATACTGTAATCACTTACCTCGCAATGAATGTTTCGGAGCTGGTCCAAAGCGCGTCCGTCACACCGCGTGTCGGTCTCGAAGATCATATCGCGAAAAGTCTGCCGTAAGTGAGCGTTGAAGCAATCCTGCACAAGCGCACTGTCCGCCCCCGCCGCCGGCCCCGCCGCGTCGCCCAGCTGTCGCACCACCGCCTGCCGCAGCTCCGCCAGCGCGTGGTCGCGCGAGCTCTTGTCATGGCTCCAGTCGCTACACGTACAACGATACACACAGTACGTGCAACCAAACATGGACATGGAAGTCTCCAAGTAAAAAAGATTGTGGATTGGTTACAATGAAACATAAACAAACCTTAAAATCTCCCTTATTTTCATTGTGGAGAGTGACTTCACCGAGTCGACCGTGGTAGAATCCAGCTCCGTTGGCTTCTCATACTCTCTCTTACGCTTGCCGTGCGTATTCTGCAGCTTTTCTAGCGCGCGCACTACGTGCTGCGCCTCCTTCGTGCCTGCACACGGTGTGTTAAACGAAAACACACCCCCAAATTAAAAATCAAAGTGATGTTCAACGGTTTTGTGCAGAGGACAATTTGAGAACTTGCGGCAGTACCCATACCCATTAATACATATACAATCAGAAAATTAGCACTTTCAATTTAAATATATGAAGAGGACTTACATTCATACCTAATTTGATGGCTTTAAGTAAGTCTTGCTGCAGGATGTCTTTAGCAAAGCCTTCCAGCATTACTACCAGATTTGTCGCAGTGGAGGCCACCACTAGATTGAGACTGGAATTCTCGAGATCCCGACGAGTTGGGTTCACTATTATTTCGCCATCTATTTGGCCCAATCTATTCAGGAGAGTTATATGTTCTGGAGGTTATTCAATTTACAGTAATTTTAAAAATAAACTCGAAATAATTATTAAAAAATTAAAAATTAACTGGTACAATGTCACACTTTTATGAATCAACAAGTAAAAATGTATTTAAGATGTAAAAATCAGGAGTGTATTTAACTAACCTGACTGCACCAACCGGACCATACCAAGGCACATCAGAAAGAGCGAGAGCGGCACTGGCCGCATTAATCGCAACTGTCTCTGGTGAGTTGACACCATCCACTGCAAGTGTGTTACATGAAAGCTGTGTATCGTAACAGAAATCCTGAGGAAATAGAGGCCGCACAGATCGATCTACAAGCCGGGATGTGAGTATTTCACGCTCTGTTGGACCTAAAAAAAGAACTTTTTTTTTTAAACAGGCTTTGTCAGTTCCTTGGTTTTTACAGTGTTTATTTTTTATATTTTCAATAAGATTTGAGGCATTAATAAAGTTATTTGTTCACACATTTTTGTTGTACTATGTATGAATGAAAGTTTGAATGACAAATAGGTTTTTTACTCATTTTATTGCCATGTTTCCTAGGGAGTTAATATTGAAAGTTATTTATTAACTAGATAATATAAAAACTTAATTAATAAATGATTGAGAATAATGTTTCATACCTAACTCCCGTCGTAGAAAGTTGGTGGGTATACGGCCAGCAGCTGCAGCTTTCTGCCTATAGTCAACCACAAGTGGTAGGAAAGAAGCGCTACATTGCTTTGCTTTAGCCACCACTGTAGCTAGCACACTAGTGTCACCCAATGTGGCAACACAAGCTCCGTCTGCAAATCTTGCATAGCGCCCAGTGGATAGTTTCAACATTGTTCTGAAATTTAAAAACCAAACAATGATCAGATTCAGATATTCTGAGAAAGTTCAATTGCAAGAACTAAGACAATTTCTTTTCATTTTAAAAAACAGAATGTAACAAACAAAATTCATACATTACAAAGTTACAGTTAAAATTTACAATCTATTTTTAAGAAACTTATCATACCAATCAATACATTAAATAGTATTTCTGTCCAAAATTAATTAATAAACTTTATACAAAACATTTAGTTATATATTTTAAAATCTAGAATTTTCAAACTTTTTTTATATTGATAACATTACCATCAATGATTGTCAAAAATTTTATTATATTGATAGCGAGTGAATTACAATGAAAAGTTCTACTACATTGTCTATAGTCTCTAGAGAAATAAGTCTTTTTGCGGACGGATATGGATACGGCTATATCTTAATAATTTGAAAACATTTTTGAAGGGAAGAAAGACAGTAAAGTATCTGTAATACAAATACATAACCTCACCCATTAGAAAATGGTACTTCGATTTCGGCCACATTTGTTTGTGATGAAAAAAATTTATAAAATCTTCCACTTCGCAACTTTACTTTTGACAAAATAAAACAATTTTTATTTAACATTTTTGTGTGTTAAAATTAAGAAGTTGCACAAAAACAAGTCTTGAAAAATTCACGTTAGAAGCAGTAAGCTTTCGAAACGTAAACATATAGTTTAAATTTCACTCAGTGATTATTGTACTATAAAAATTGTACATTGTACTATGAAAAACATAACAAATTCTTTATTATATTCTTCTCATATTGATGTCTACTGTCAAATTCAAAAGTTTAGAATCAAAAAGTGCTTTCTGTTTTACGCTCTGATATTGCTGTCACTGTTTACAAAATGATTACTCCAATGTTATTCTGTAAATTAATGAATTAAATAATAATTATTAATTGTTCCTAAGATAAACTTTTAAGGAAATTCTAGAAATGTTATATCTCTGTTATTTTACGCCACGACGCACTAAGTTTCAGTTGGCACTAAGTTCTTCGTAATTGAAAAGTTGTCAAAAATAAGATTAATTAAAGAAAGGATTTTATCAATATTGCGAACCAGAGAATCTTTACCTGTTGCAAACAAGGAGAGAGATAAATAAAAAACTCTAATATTTAATGGTGCAAACGAATTGAACATTTAACACTATCCCCATGTGTTAAATGTTCCAGACTAACGCCGCTTTATCAAAATCGTTCTTCATCCAGTCTTAACTAATTTTAAAAATATTTTTACTTTTAGTGACAGTGCATCATAATAAATACATTGATGGTACAAAATCTTTCGTGTGCTGAAATTTTTTAACAAGTAATTGTTATCAATATCCAGACCTGCAACACTTTGACATAGTTTAGCTGACGCTTCTCAGTTGAAGGCAGAATACATACACAATGTTACATGTATATGTTAATGAATAATTTTAAAACTATATCTAGATATTTTCACAGTGAAATTTTCTAAATCATTACTTTTGAAAAAGCACGGGATGGAGCTTGTGACATATAAATATTTATAATATATCTTGCAATCAAAGATAAACGTCGAACCAAACGAAAACCAAATTTAAAATATAAGCAAAAGCCTTGACAATGTCAGGGGTACAATGAAAAATAAATTAAAAAAGAAAAACCACAACTGGTAACCCAATTAACACTTGTATGTCAGTGTCATCTCGTGCCGCTGCTATTGTCTGATAGGGCGGCAGATACGTAGTGTGCGTTATGATGCGGAAAGTCCAGGGCAATGATTCTTGTCAGAGAATCAATTATTTGTATCAGGTTGATTAATTTATCTTTTAAGTATATTTAATACTATAAATAATATTTGGAAACAATACAGCTGCATTGCTCATACTTTTTCACATTGAATAGCGTTTAAAAGATCGTTTTGGCATAAACAATCGTCTCACGTTATTAATATTTCTTTTGGTATAGTCATTTTCATATATTGTTGTTATTGTTTGTGTGCCCTGCATATTGTTAATTTTTGCATTATTGATGTAATGTATTCTTCTACATTTGGCTTGCAAAGATGTAGTATAATTATTGTTACGTTATTAGTAATATGTGTATATTAGCCAACAACAGACTAAAATCGTTACATAGGTTCTTTCTTTCCTTTTCATTGATCCAAGCAAGATGAGCCAGTCTTCTATGTAATGATAAGTGGATGGTAATATGCTCCCCCATAATAATGTAGCCCTAGTTATTAGGATAGTATACACAGCACCACATTGAAATCATTGGCTTAAGACTATATGTCTATTACACTGGTTATTTTACTAGCTTCAACACCTTTAAAATGGGAACATGAATAATATTTGCATACTACTTGTTGGTGGCAGAAATGAGAGCTGCTGCAGTACTTAACTATACAGTCTCAAGCAAATGGAGATCTACTACCTACTACTATAACTAGTAAATAATGAATGCTATAAAATTTTTTTTTAGATAAGTAAATACATGGTGTGCAAAAATCCCGGATTATCTTCATATTATGGAAATCTCATAGTAAATGTGGCTAAGAAGAATGTTTTGAAAATGTTAGTGTGGGTTTATTTTCATGAAAATGAACATGCAGATACAGCAACCATTACATTGATACAATAAGCAATACCAACATGTTCTATATTAATAGTAACATTCTGATTTCAGACATCCAGATATAAAGAGGCAAATGTGCAAAAAGTGTCACTGCATACTTATTGACAAAGTTTCTGCCAAAATGCTACTGATGACAAAAAATAAATTGAAGCTTATACAATGGACATGTAAAATTTGTGAGTCCAAGAGAACATTTCCCACTGATAAGAGCAGAGATCACCGTGTGTGGCTGGAGAGACCTGAGGCTGTGGTTGAAGTAATCTCATGAACACAGGAGGAACACATGCCGAGAATAAAATGTACTTGCATTTAATACATATGTAAGAGACAAAAATTTAAAAAATATAATTTATCATTAAAACTATAAAAAAGATTTTTTTATTTATTGCAATCATTCCTTTATAAGATTCATTAATGTTCCTCAGAGCAGAGTGTCAGTGAAGTTGATTATTTAAAAATGAAACTGGGAGTTCGCTTCATCGCTTCATAGTACATTTATAAATAATAAATTCATCCATTTGACCTCCAGTCTGACCATATTTTATAATCAAAAGCCATATATTTATTTTTGATTGTGTTAATAAAAAAATCATAGTAACATGGTGAAATATCAATTTATAGTTTTTTCATTTAAGTAAAAATCTTTGATAAAGTTTTATCGCGACACGTTCCCTGGAGCTCAATGTGCCGCTTGTAAAATGAAGTTTATTGTACATAATTTAATATTGTTCATATTTTTCAATGCCTCCTGCACAACCCTGTTCCCTGAATATGGCGTTTACAGAAGTAAACATATTGCAAAGAAAACAAAACGTGTTTCCAAGGCGATCGAAGAGAACGAAGTAAGAAATAACTATTTACAGGCTTTAGACGATATCAACAAAGTGAAAAGGATTAGAAACAAAGCGTTGGCTTTAAGAGCGGGTAACCGTCACAAAAGCAATGTTCGTAGCTCCGAGGAAGACACCGAGGAGTTGCACGGTTTCAGGAAGGATCCGGTTATGAATGTAATGGCCCAAGGTAGAAGAAAGATAATCGACACGGACTACGCGAGTTCCAGCTCCAGTCTCGAATCGCAACATTGGAAAGACGAATGGAAGGACGTTTGGCTTGCAAAGAAGCTGGAAGCGATCAACTCGTCCATACCCGCCGGGGACACGGTCAACATGGCCGCCGCAAGTGAGACCTAAATTATATTGGGTTGTTCGAAAAGTAATTCCTTTTTCTTAGAATGAACAAACATTTAATCAATTATTTATTGGCTGTTCTGGTCAATGTATTTTGACATCTTTCTGATAGTAGCAGCAGCATGTTGACACGCTCATAACATTTTTGGTCATCGCCGGCGGTATACAGCGACTGCTCCAGGTAAATGTTGATCTACATTTCACCGGCCCAAACAAAATCATATAAAACTTCGCATGACCCCGAGTAATCAATACCCCGGGCACGCTGGCTTGACGTTAGCCTGGCCCTTTGAAGTGGCTGTGAATGCATTAATTTGATAAATTTTTCTTTTCAGAGATTTTGCGTGTTGTGATTTATCGGTTTTCAACTAATAAGTACTTTATTGTATGTTTATCTTCTGAATACATATTGGCTTGTATTTTCAATTATAACAACATAAATTGACGAGAAGATGCCTGTTTCCTCTTCTCTTATTTGAAAAGCCACCAGCA
>DWIB01000114.1:0-15227 GCA_018248155.1 Cressida cressida
AAAAGTTCTGCAAATATACATCCTATGGCCCATATATCTGAAAAATAAAACTATATTAGCAAAAAGCCACTTTGGAAGTCATCATCTAATTAGTCAACTATCATTGTTCTGCATCAATTGAGATCAGTAATTTCATTTTTATTTCATTGTTGTCGTCGTACTCATCATTAATAGTTAACTTCATTTTTATTGTTAATTTAGTATTAAATACCTGCAAAGATTACTACACATATATAACTAGATATGACAAACTGATTGATCAACACACAATGTAATGCTCTTTATTGTTTTACCCAGTATTTCAGTTCAGTTTTTTTTAGAAATTTATGTGATAATAATCAGATATGACCATATCTCGATGGCAGGACTGACTAAAGCAATAATCACAAGAATTAAAAAAAATATATAATAAAATTACAACTAATGTTAAAACAATTATAAAATTAAATTATTGTTATAAAAAGAAGTAACAATAATGTCTTTCTGTATTAAAATAGTGTTAATTAATTCTGTTATATCTGTAGCAAATTACCAATAGCTTTAGTATAATGTCGGGCTCCTAGTAATAACTCTGGAGCCCTGTACCAAAATGTCACTACAACAGGATCTAAATCAGCAAGGGGTTTCAATGGAGCATTGAACAATCTTGCAAATCCCATGTCCGCTATCTTAACTCTTCCTCTTTCAGGGCCCTCTCCCATCACAAGTATGTTTGCAGGTTTCTGAAATTATTTTCTATTTAATGATTTAACAAAAATGATGTAAATTATGAATACAAACACAAATGATAAACAGTAAATTCAAGTAAGAAAATTATTGGCAGTGATTATGACAATTATAAGGAAATCATATAAACAATGTATAAACAGTAAACTGTGTTGTAATTAAATTAGAAAATAGGAACTTTCTATTGTGAAAGAAATTATGGAATATCTGTTATCATTCATTCCAATTGACACAAAACAATATTCTTAATTTTCATCATGTGATATGTATCAATAAAAGCCAGTACAAAAAAGAAACATGATATTCACAACTTATTTGTGTATCTTACCAAATCTCTGTGTAGAACCCAATTAGAGTGTAAATAATGAATACCATCTAAAATTTGATAGAGTAAGCTTTTCACCATGCCTTTTGGAACCATCACTGATTTCTTATTTGCTTTAGCCGCTCTGTGGAACTTAATGATATGCCACAGATCATGTTCAGCATAATCAAACAGCAGCCACACTTTTCTATCGGTGTGGGAAAGAAAAACTCTAATGAGGTTAATCACATTTGGATGCTTTAATTCTCGCAGCAACTGAAATAGTATACATTTATCGTTGTTAATCTATTTAGAAAACATAATTATAATACTTTTCTACACAAAGTATGCAATGAAACAAGCAGGGTGTTAATTTGGTGGTAAATAATACACTCACCCATAATAATATGACACTAGTTAGAATGGTATATACACTACCAAATTGCGCCCACACTCTTGGACATAAGATGTTAGGTCCTGTTACTCCAGTAATTTAATTATCTACAGCACCCTCGAGATTTGAACACAGTAATGTTTCTGACAGACAAAAGCTAAACCATTTTTTTACATTAATGTTTTTTATGGGCAATTTAATATTAGATTAGCTTCGGTAAAACAGTTTAGGAGTATTATAAACGCCAGTTGTATTAATAAATATAAATAGATTATTTATGTATTATTATTTCAAATATGATTTAAAAAAATATTTTGATGGCAACTGTTATGTGTTATTTATTTAATATTTTTAAAAGTTAATTTGTCATTGAACTCACTGCAATTTCTCTGCAAGCTGACATAGAAAGTCCTGTCCCTTCTATTTGTTTTAGTGCATAATCTTTAGTATCAGAACCGTCCTTTCTCCGAGCCTTATAAACGTGACCGTAAGTTCCTCTCCCAACTTTACATCCCTCAAAATCGAAAAGGTCTTCAACTTTTGAACGTTCGTTTTGTGTTTTAATTTTAAAATCATAATCCATCATGACAGGTGCCATTGTCTTGTTATTTTGAAAATTGTCTGCCATTTCGATACAAAAATAAAAATACTCTTCAGCGACTATAAATATGATAGTTTAGACGTAAACCAATTTTTTCTACGCTTTTATTGTCCTCTTACATTTTTTACTATAGTCTCCATGCACTTATACATAAACAAAACATTACATCGAAATTAGGAGTATTTCTTCTTCTTCTCAATTATGGCTTATCAGCGGTTTGTGCGTGAGCCAATGTCAAGTGTATGGATAATACATAGGAGTATTTATACTTCCGAATTTTGGCATGGGCCAATGTCAGTGTGTACAGACGCATAAGACAAAAACGAATAGATAACAGATAATGAATTTGGAGAATGATCAGAATAGTTGGAATTTAACTAATTTATAATGTAAAATCTAAACCAAAAATTTAAGCATTTAAATTTTTATTTAACAATATTCAATAAACTTATTTAACATACTTTATACAAGAGTCTAGGAACATGATAGTACTATGTTTTCTTTCCTTACCACAATTGGCCAAGGTTTTAAAATCATGGACAAAATTTATTATATAAAGTTTCGCCATTTAAGGTCTATTTTTTTTAATTATCATTACTGATTTTATTGTTCTCACATTAATAAGAAGAAGAGAAAATAACAGGACAATCCAAATATTACAAATATGCCCTGGGTTATCTAAGTCCAGCAGCGTAACGAGCAAAGTATATTGCCTCAATGAATGACCAGTTTTTTTTCTGCCATGTAGAAGCTGGCTCTAACATTTCGAATGTTTTCCGCTTTGTGGGAAAATTTTATGAAAAGGAAACTCGTAGTTCGTGATCCTGTATTTTTAACACAAAAGGTTAGTATGTGAAATCCTCGTTTTCTAAGCGCACTATGGCTCCAGCAATACTGGTGTCTTTGATATAAGACGGAGCAAGTGCATCAATACATGTAACATCTTTTATAAGAGGACATCCCATTTTCCGAAGAACATACATCTTCCAACCATTCTCTTGCTATAATCGCGTACTACATCTTAGGCATCCAAACAATTTATTTGATTTTGAGAACCTCTGACGAAGAAAATTATGCCATAAATTTATAGAGACCAACCGATCCTATACAAAACAACCAACAAACAAAAAGAATTAATTTACTATCTACAGTACATTAATTCAAATTACAGGCATAATATTATTTTTCGCTGTAACAAGATTTTATAGTCACAGTTTTTTATATTTTGTGTTTAAATCGGCACATAGCTGTGATATCAAAGACAAATGATATTTTTCGTCATAAATACTGCAGGTATTACCAAAATATGTATCGCATATTGATGATTTATCAATACATAATGTTTGTCTATGAAAATATCATTATGTCGTCGTTTCGTAATTATGCAGACGTTTTAAAATTATTACATTTCTGTATAAAAATTGAAATTAATGCAATATTAATGGATTTTGGATTTTAAATAGTTATCTTTATTTTGTGTTAGTACAATTTACAATAATGGAAGTCCCCTATGACCAGGACAGTGACTACAACAGTGCTGTTGAAACATTGGTACAAACTTTTGGCCAAGTGATAAGTAAAGATGTAATAAGTTCAATTGTTGGAACCTTTAATGGCAATTGTAAGTATAAATTATTTCAAAATCGGATTTTGTATATTGCTATTGATAATAATAACGTAAATATGTTAACACCGTTATTGCGCGCCATTTTTACATATCTACAAGGATATTGGTTATTGATCGGAGTTTGCTGCGCTGTTTATGTTGCGCTGATAAGGGCTTAGTCCCTGGGAATATTTAAAGACAATGAAACCTTTGTGTATTTTTATCGCTTCGTGAGTGGTTATAAATTATTCCGTATTATTTAATCATAATCTCATCATAAAATAAATGGGAAAATAAAATGAGTTAGGTTTTATTTCTACACTTAAATAGTTTTTGTGGTTCTTTGTTCTGATCAGGATGTAAGAGTTTAATCTAACGAGAGAAAATAGACAGTTAAAGCTCATTTACAATTTTCATGCCTACAAATGTTAGTCTCATGTAGGATTTTCAGGTATGTATTTGATTATAGAGATATTCTAAATTGTATGTATTCTAGTATGTATGTAGCAAGACAGTTTTTACTATTTATTACATGAAGGCCTCATTTCTTTCATAATAGGAAAATATTTTGTAAAGTTTTCTAGTTATGTATTTTTTGTAAAGTAATGCCGTTTAAATTTGTTTTCATAGACTGCTCATTGATTAACATAGGTATAAGGGGGTACTTGTCAAATATATATGTATGTATATCACCCACAAACTCATGTTTGTGTTCGCATAAATGTGTACATTTGCATGAGTTTAAGAAATGTTTATCCTTTGCACTCTGCTGTCTCCTTTCAGAGGACATTCAAATTTATGTGATTATGGGAATTAAGTAATTTCAGTGCAATTTTTTGACACATATTTTTCCCCAAAGTTTCATCTTGAAATGGCACAAGAAATTGAATCAAAATATGCTATAATTACTAAGTATATAAAAAATACAAATAGGTTTTTAATCGGTAGAAAACAAAGTGGCCTTGAAACATTCCAAGTTCTTCCTTTACGTAGCTTTAAATAGCGATAAGAGATATTACTCCTCCTTTCCGGTGTAAGATGTGACAATTACAATTAAAGCAGTCTTACACATGGAGGAAAAGATTTTCTGCGCCGAGGTTAGTCTGTTATGAAGCTTCAAACAATATACAGGTCTAATGAGTCATAAATTGGAAAAGTAATAATTTTACTAGTGTATAAATAATTTGGTGAAAGCTATTTTGGTAAATATCATCATGTGAGTTTACATAGAGTTAGAGTAGTATCGTAGTAGTATAGCAAAGTTTGTATAGAGAAAGATAGAGTTTATATATATAGACAATGTTTATGTATTTAGAAATTTTCAACTTTTCAACCATTAATGATTGTCATGACATAAGCAATAGTAAAGATGATTTTCAGATATACCTCTATACAGACATGTTAAAAATAGTTTATAGATATAGTTCATAGAAGGTGACAAATTGTTTCTATAGATAGCCAAAACAATATAGTATTTACAAATGGAAACATGGCAACAAGACAACTTATCATCAAATTATTAAGAGTGAAGATGTTACTGAATCAGGCATTCCTCCGGCCACAATTAATTTTGATTTACATGAAGAAATAGCCAGACCTCAAGTCCCAAATAATGTAAAAGAACCTGTAGACTAAATGAACACATTCTTTATATTTAATGAAGAATTATTAGCACAATAAACTAAACAATTATGCCAAAGTAGGTATTGGAAAGAAACTGATTTTTTGAATGTTACCTTTGCAAAGGGGTATGGTATTACTATAGGATAATTTTCAGCACACATTGCCATTATCCCGAATATGGTATTGATTGAACTTCAATTTATTATTGTTAAATGTACACTAATAAGCCTGTAATGCATATTGGGAGATTGTTTCAAAATTTATCATACTATAGAAAACTATAAAGAATTAAAAATTGCTTTTGTTGCATATATTTTTTCCTAGATTTCAACCAATTCATAAAAGGTCTAAAACTTTATAATTGGTTACTGATTTCCAAAATTATGATAAATAATATGAAGGTCTTTAAATCATTATTAGTGTGGTAAAATGGTGCTGAGTAGCTAATAGCCCATGTCCAAAATCATTCTAAGTGCAAAAGGTTAAGAAAATGGTTTAAGCAATGGAATAAGTAAAAACTTTGGAGGGCATAAAAATTAGAAGGCCTGAGATCCCCATTGTTCTTATTAATTTGTCAATGCTATGCTTGACTATGATTCCTACAGATGGAAAGAGATGTGAAATTGTAGAATACATTTAAAATATATATCTAATGATGATACTATCATTTTTGCTACTAATGTTTTTTACTAATTTTAAAATTCGTTACATATATGAATGTTTTTTTTATTATTATACCTTTTACAATAATTTTTCAATATTATGTTTATAAACAAATTGTTTGTCATTTTATATCTTGACGATACCTAATTAACTTCCTCAGTAGTACTTTTTAATATGGATAGATTTACAGTTGCCATTGCCAAGTTTGTTATTGAAATGTTATATCTGTTATTATAAAATTAATAATTATCAATATATACACAATTTCAGTGTAACAAGTTATACCTTAACCTAGTATAAAGTTATTTAGAAGTTCACATCCTTATTATAATGTGTAGCTTTTGGTTGGATAAACCTTTTTGGACTCTATGGATTTTTAATTTTACAAGCAGCTTTAAAGTAAAAAAAAAACCATTATTTTTAACTACAATTAATAGTTTTAATTATTGTAATTACAATGATTCAATTTAGTTAAATGCATGGGGCATATTTTGCCTACAATGTCCTATAATTTTTTACCATTTTAGAGGTGATGCAATTATGCTTTTTAGACTCTTTTCTCCTTCCCAATCAGAAAACTATTAAATAAGTACTTTTTGTGAGAAATCATACCTTATTAAAACTGGTGAAACCTGATTGGACTAATACAATTCAAAATATAGACAACTAAAGCCATCTAGTAGAAAGATAATGGATTTCTTTAAGCTACACCCTTATATTTTAAAGAGATTGGCTACAATATTGTGTCACAATGTTTTTGTTATAATTTTATTTTATAGACATTGCTTAACAAGTCTACAACAAAAGTCCAATTTGTTTACAGTGATTGAATCTGCAAATGCAATCGTAAATATGACAAGCGATAACCAAATACAACCACCATTTAGTTCAGATAATTCAAAAGACAATCTTCAAATATCTGCAAATGACAAGGAAAAAATAATTGCTAAAAACATTAAAGAGATCTCCCAAAAACGTGGTGAGAATAACTTACAAAATGACAAATCTAATTTTCCGCAAGAAAAGAACCAGTGCAGTGAATCATATTCCAAATGTATCAACCAGCCTTCTGGGAGTTATGCGGCTGCAACTTCTTCACACACTACAACAAAATCTGTGCAAATGAGTAATTCAGTTAATGCTATTAAAAGAGCAAATTTGCAATTTTGGACAAAGGAAATGAAACAAATTTTGATACATTATAATGAAGGTAGTCGGATTTTAATTATATTGAGAGGGGTTCCTGGAAGCGGAAAATCATTTTTAGCACGACAAATAGTGGAAGCTACTGTTGGAGGAAATTTAAATGCTTATAAAACACATATATTCTCTGCTGACGATAATTTTATGATCAATGGTTTATACCTCTTTGACAGATCTAGATTGATAGAAGTACATGCAATAAATCAGAGAAACGCTGCTGCAGCAATGAGAAAAGGTGTGAGTCCTGTTATTATTGATAATACACATGTTGAATTATGGGAAATGGAACCATATGTAAGAGAGGGAATAAAAAATGGTTATATGATAGAAGTCGTGGAACCAAATACCTCATGGTCCAAAAATGCAAATCAACTTTCGCGGAGGAACATTCATGGTGTACCTATTCAAACAATTAGAAAAATGCTTGATAATTTTCAAAATGTTATAAATTCAGATTACTTGATAAAATATTTTAAATTGTCTTATCCAGAAAATATGATTCCCCCTGTGTTAAGAAATATTCCCATTATTCCTGCTCAAACAGAGCTTGCAGAGTTTAGTCAAAATACCATTACAGCAACAAAAGACATTCCAAAAGATGGAACATCTGATACAAATCAAAAAACAAATTTGAATTTGAATTCAGATGTTAAATGTACAGATAAGTTAAATGAGAATAATATTTGTGAATCATACAATTCATTTGATTCTGCCGTTAGGGGTAACGAGGGTAGTCCCATAAGGAGTGAGAAAAATGAACAGTGTATAGAAATAGAAAAGAAGTTAGAAGAATTTGCAGTTGTTGAAGCAGAATGGGACAATGGGGAAAATTGGGAAGATAGCCAAAGTAAAATTCAGCCTAAATTAAAGAAAGATATAAATGATTCTGTAGGGAGTTCCAAACCTCAAAGAAAAACCAAAAATCTACCAGAATCTAAATCCACTATACAAAATGTTTTATCAGAATGTCAAGATTGGACAAAAATAATTACATTCATGCCACCATGGGAGTGTGATGTTAAAGAATGTAATGAAACACCTCAAAAATCTGTTTTAAAAGTTGATAGTAGCACTTGTATCGAAATTGGTGATACAGATATTTCCAACACAAACAAACCTATTAAAATTATGTCAGCAGTGCCTAGAGATATAAATGTGCACTATATCCCCTGTCTTGAAAATAAAGTACCTGTTATGCGAATGTTGGATAAAAGTAGTATGACAAATGAACAAGTGCTTACAGATAGGTATAGGTGTAAAAATGAAGAAAAACATTTTAAGACTTTCAGAAATATGTTCAAAAATTTGCGAAAGGCGGATCTTAGAGAAGTGTTTGATAGTTGCAATGGAGATGTTAACTGGGCTGTGAGTATTGTGCTTGATGGTACGACTTGTAAAGAGCTGTCTGCAAAAAATGTTGAAGTGTTGTCTGAAGATGAAGAAGAAATGCACGAAAATGAAGAAGAAAAACAATGTGAGTGTTTAGCAGCCTATAATATTATTCCAGATAAGAGAATCAATTGTATAAAAAGTGATGTAATGGAACAAAAGATAGACCACACGCCAAAGAATATTGCATTAACACCCAAAAAAAATAAAAAAGAGGCAGTCGTTTCTGAAAGTTCTATTAATATTAAACGACAAATAGAAAAAAACGTCGTTATTTCAGACTCTCATTACTCAGAACATTGCTTAAAACTTAAAAAGCTTCGTAGAGGAGAACAACTGGTAAGTCAGGATAATGCATGTGATATTTCACCAGCTTCCGATAATAATGATAACTTCGAAGAAGTACTGCCCATGACTTCTAAAGATGATAATGAGATTATCTTATCAATCAATAACGAAGAAACCGAGAATCATAGCGATGATGGTGAAACTTGTTTTGATTATGTTGAAAAAACTGTCAATATTGATCTAGGCACACATTTCATATCTCGATTAGATGAGTATTTCGGAAGAGATAACATGATTTATCCAGAAGGTGTTAAGCCAATCATTAACATTCCTGTGTCTCTGTTGAGTGACATTAATGCTCTTTGGATGGAATCCTTAATGGATCAGTTAGAAAAGAAATCAAAACAAACTGAAGAAATGATGAAACAAGATGAGGAAATAGCAAGGTCAGTTTTTTCCTTTAATTGGTTATTCTTGATTACATTCCCACTAGTTGGAAAGTGGATATGCAATATAGGTGGTAAAGTGCACTAGTCTAGGAGAAGCTTATACACTTTTCTCTTAAAGACTCCCTGGTCATAACTAGATGGAAACACTGACGCCGGCAGACTGTAAAATACCCTCGCTGTTCGCATTGACGACACTGATTGGATCCATCTGAGTTGTCTATTTAAAATTGTTGTTGATTAATTTTCTACAAGATATACAATATTTTTCTTTTAGGCAATTGGCATTGAAGGAACTGGAATTAGCTCAAGAGGGAAAGGAACCGGAAGTACCAGATTTTAAAGAAATTATGGATATGGAATATGCACTTTCTTTGTATCAAAAAGATGTATCTGAATGGCGTAATAATGAACCTAACAATTTAGCCGCTAAACTTACACGCGACAAATTGTATGCTTTGTTCCCAGATCTTCCAAAAGACGTTCTATGTGAGATACTCATGGCACATGATAATAATTTTTTAGCAACTGTAGAGGTATGATTTTTTGCTTATACTTCTCTAACAACTACAGTACTGGGGTAATGAGACTATCTTGCCTGTCTCTAGGCGATAGTCATATCAGCGGCGCAGTGTACGTCGCACTAACTATATGAGAAGGCATATTTCTTGCCATCAGTCGAGTCTCGTGATCATTTGAGTCTCACTTGTCTGGTCTGCTACGATACTACCTCCAGTTACCACACACAATCTCGTTTTTTTACTTATGAGCTAAACTTGTTACATAAATTTGGTTAGTTGGGCTTTAAAATATATAATAAAATATCGAGAAAGCAATACGGGTAATAAAGTCAACATCGAGTAACATATTTACTGTAAAATTATTCTTAAAACTAATGTTTTCTTTGTTTTTTTTTCTTAGGATCTTTTAATGTCAACAGGCCAGTCAAAGGTTTTGGAAAATGAAAATGGCCTAAACAATTTTATAATGACAAAGGAAATGGAACGACAAGAGAAAATACTACAAGAACAGAAGAAAGTAAGTCAGAATAGATGAGTCCGTTTCTTGTACTAATTTATAAATACATAGATAACACGTAAATGTAAAGAATATTGGTTTCCCATTATTTTATTATTACTGTTGATTGTTTTCATGACTTTCAACCCCTCTTGCTAGTTTCTACTTTAACATTTGAAATCTATTGCAATGATATTTGAGAGACGCATTAACTATGGAATAAAGTAATTATGAGTCATTGTAAGATATCATCATGGGCATATCACATATTATAAGGTGAACGTTATGCTCCTCTTTGTATAAAATAATAAACAAGTCTGTAAGAACCGTTTCTTGGTATATTAATATTTTATAACTGTAACTTAGTGCAATTTTGTAATTTTTGTGTCTATATCCATTTTTAGGTACTATCTGAAGTCGAATGGCCCTTGTTGCCAAAAGCAGAGAAAGTAGACATGGAGGAAGTTGAAAAGTATAGAAAAGAAGCCGATTTGCACCTGGCTAAGAGAAAATTGTAATTATTTAAAAAAAAATATGTTTTATAGTAATAGTATGTAGATTAACATCTAATTTCGTTTTTTTTAAAGGGTATTTCAAAAAGCACGTGAATGTGTTCAACGCGGAATGACCAGTGTCGCCAGCTATTATTCAGAGGTTGCCGCGATGCATGCTAGATTATTTGAAAAAGCAAGTTGCTTAGCTGCGGCCTCTCTCATGCAGGTATGTTATACTATCACCATAAACCACAGTTGTTATGGGCACGCGTTTAATCAATCATCAGGCGAATCTATTGCTCGTTTTGTCACTTCTTTGAGTAAAAATAAAAATTAGGCTAGTGCTTGTCTACGATTCCACCTGATAGAAAGTGAAAATGCAATCTGAAAAGGTAAAGCCATTGAGCGTGAGAACGGCCGTATGGGTCATATGGGCAGTCGCCGAGTGCATATAGCGAGGGAAGTCGCGTTGTAGAGACTCGGGGCTTCGCCCGGTTTCATGACAGCGTTGTGTACACGAAGGACTGACACACTGCGAGGGTTGGGTGATCTGTGAGGAGAGAAGTTGAGAGCATTAAGGAGTAATTAGAGAGAAGTTGGCGTAAGTTGCCGAGTAGCTTTTAGCGAAAGAAGTTGTGTTATAGAGACTCGCGGCTCCACCCGCCTTCTTGGGAGCGTGGTGCACACGAAGGACTGTGTGACACATTGCAAAGGTCGGGTGAACTGTAAGGAGCTGTGAGGAGAGTAGCGAGTTGTGAGAGTAATGAGCTGTGAGGAGAATAAGGCGTAATCAAAGAGGAATCAGTGGAAATCGACCTGATGGGGGAAGGTCGACTGAGCCGTAAGGAGAATCGGCTTGAGGAGCGTAGTGTGCGCAGAGTGTATCGAAGTAGAGTAGTCTTTCAATAACCATCCAATCAGTCTATACACCGTAGGATTAAAGAAATAAAAATAGTAATTCCTACACTATATAGAATAGATAAACTAAGTATCATGTTAATCTGAGCGAAATCTAGAGAGATCGGATCTCGGACACCTGTCTAATCTAAACATTGTGTATCGTATAAGACTTAGATACAGAAAACCAAACTGTACTGTACTATTAGGACGATGGTATTATGGTCTTGGATAACCCCTGAAATGATTTTTACGAGTGAAATGGCTGAAAATGTACTTTAGGCATAGCTTGAGTATCAGTCAGGAAGCTGGAACATCAATACACATACCAGGTTGGGATAAGCCATTGTTACTGCGGTTGTGCTTCTTACAAGCTTATAAAATATTATAAACATATAACGATGTTAATGTCTCTGGGTATAATGTCGAACTATTCTTTCGATTTTCAGGTTCACTCTGCGAACAACCCCGACAATTCTACAATTGACTTACATTTCCTACGTGTCGCTGAAGCCAGAGAAAGTGTCGATTTGTTTTTAGACGCACATATTAAAAAACTACAGGAAATACAACAAACAAGTATTGTGAAATCACAAACGTTGTACTTTATAACAGGGCGTGGTTTGCATAGTGGCGGAATCGCCAGGATTAAACCTGCTGTAATAAAAAGATTACGAGAAAGGGGCATAGAGTAAGTATTTACGGATTTTATGAATTATCTAGACAAATTGCCTTTAATATTTTTTTATGATACATTTACATATTTATATACATAATACGTTCGCTTGCTGACATTACACTAACGCTTTTTTATGTTTGCGCTTTATTTTTTTTACAGCTTTAAAGAGAGCAACCCTGGCCTGCTCACTGCTAAAATCAATGCTGATGACAAAATGACTCATCAAGTAGTATAGCATGAAATCGCCATGTCGAGAAGTAACATTTCGTTATTTCTCAATAATTCAGACAATAGTCAGTTATATTACAATAATATTCAGTTATTTCCTAATAACTTTTATGTAATACCTATTTACGTGAACGGATGTTGTTATTTCTATTATGTACCGAAAATTGTAATCTTTTATGTCACCTATTTGGGGAACCATCTGTACATTTACTGGATACGCTAAAGTGTCCATTTGACTTAACTCATAGATGTAATTCTTTATAGAAAATATACTGATTACATTGCTTAAGATCATGACGTAAAAAGTATAAATTGTATATTTATATGTCTATATGAAAATGTAATGATCGGGTTTGTTAATAACCCAGTAAATTTGAAAACAGACTAAAAACATACTAAATGGAAAACATACATAACATGGTGTTACTTTGTTATTTGTTATCATTATCATGTATCAGCTGTGAACTGCAGTTAACAAAATCAAGTAACATTTTTTCACATCTGTGACATTTTTAACCTTACATAGTGTTCACGCGGGTTTACAATGTTTTGATTAGCCGTTATAAGACTACTTTTAATTTTATAAAATTGGCAAAAAAATGGAAAAGTGATATTTTGTCGAATTTATGTGCACACGGGCACAAATTTTGGTTCTATTTTCTCTATAAAAATGTACGACGAAGACCTAGTCTTCTTTACAGTATAGGATGAATCGGATTGTGATCGAAATCCCTTTGCAGCAAACTATCTAACGTGACAAGTGCCGCAGACCAAAACTTTTACATGTATAAGTTAATTTACGATCTTAGTTTAACATTCGTTTATCTACAGTATTTCAGTCCTTCGTCTAATGTACCATAGCCTTTGCCCAGCTTTCACAAAGATGTTATGTTAACCTGTACTTTCTGTTCAGATACATTGATTCTCTATTTAAAAAAAAGTTTCTTAATGTTCAGGGGATCATACTGTTCAGGGATTTCGATTGTCGCTTGATAAATGAGAGACTGACTTGCATAAGGTACTGTATATTGTACATTGTTCACGACAATTATATATTAAACTGAATATGTACCATATGTATATGAAACTATTAAAACCATATCGTACTTATGTACGAAGACGCACACGTCCCCATACACGCACACGTGCAAACTAATTGACATTACCTTCTTTTGTTTTGAAAGTTAAAAGGTTTTAGTAAATTATTTGCTCAAATTACTAGGTGTTAGGATATGGTTTTGGTTTACTTTAATTATAGGGCTATTATGACAATAACTTACCGTAGTTATATATAGTTCTATTTTGTTGTTGTATGTTATTTGTGGTGTTAATCTATGTTTAATTGGTCATATTAATTTCGAATTTTCTAATTTATTTTAACACACTTATTGGATTACTTTAAAATAAATTATTTATTATTAACTATAACGTAATACTGTGGAATTTTAACATACGAAATTTCAATAAAAAAATACAAAACTCAAGTTTCTTGCTAGAGAGAGACGCCTATTTCTGCCGCTAAATGGTAACGACCAAATATAGTGTTCCGGTTTAATGGCGTTATAGTTTTTGTAATTACTGAGCCCTAGAAGAAGAATTTTATGTAATTATTTCTTTTGTCTTGAAGAAAATGTTTTAACAATACGGCGTTTTATTAAGGAAAGATAAAAATTTTTATTCTTTTGATGGCCGAGTTTGTTAAAATTTCACCGTATTCAATTGATTGAGAATTTTTAAGTTTTTAATTTCGTTAACCTATTATTTGTTTAATTTTAAAATAATTGTTTTAAACTTTGACTTGTATGAAATAAATAGGCACGTATACATACATGTATACGTTACCGTTGTACATAGCAACAATATCGAACTTAGGCGCATTCTTTACGCAAACAGGTAGTCAAAATAACGTCCGTTTTAATTATATAACGTAAATTTAAAGAAAAATGTTTTTATAAACAGATTATTTTTACAATACTAAAACTTGTTTAAGAAACAAGTTTTTGTATATTACTGTGTATTTCAGCCTGCTTCATTACACTCACTAAGTAATACAAGCAGAAAGTGCCCCAGCTTTTTGCTTCACATTCCTTTGTTATAATACCATGTCTTTTAAGATAAGTTTCCCAGAGCGTTGCCGTGTGAACAAGTTTAAACGTAATCTTTTAAAAAGAACAGCTTTTGCAATGCCGCGTCCGCCAGCTAAGCCCGTCCCGAAACCCATCTTTGAATTATTTTTACATTTGGTGGACTCGCAGGGATAGCACTGTCTGATTTCAGTATCGGCTTCCCCACCCAATCCTACTGCATTACAAGATCAAGAGTCATCTCTTAAACCGCAAGGATCTGTGGTTCTGCCTATCTGCTCCAAATCGTTTGATCGTAAAATTTGTTTATAACAGCGCGGCAAGTTCTATATTGTCAAGCTAAAACAGCTACAGCATTTTCTATTACACTGTCCAGTCGCGGTGTTTTAGGAACCAAAGCATCAACAAACGCCAATTCAGTATCACTCCTCACTGTTGAGAATTTCATGGTAGTGGATGATCATCGCCACCTCTAACGTCAGCCGGTCTATGAGGCGTTGAAAAATAACCTTTAGGCGCTCACTATCTAAGTTGTCTAAATCTTTTTCAAACATCTGCCTGTAAATTAACATTGCATATTTCATT
>DWIB01000115.1:0-15221 GCA_018248155.1 Cressida cressida
TGTATCTGTGGCTCTAGTTAAAGTGGTACATAAACCGCCATACGTTTTTCGCCCGGGATGATGTAAATGCCGTTACCCCAGTAATTTCACTAGCTACAGTGCCCTTCAGACATAAACACAGTAATGCTTTTGTACCACTGTTTGGGGGTAGAAATAGGCGTAATAGGCACCCCACCCTTAGACGGTCTCCGGTAACAAAACCTGCCACCTTTTTACTTTTGCTGCTATCATACATTTTGCAGTGTATAAAAAATTTACACATAGACAAGGTAAAGTGTAGACTGTGAACATACCTGAGACTTTAATGTAGCATGATGCGAATGAGCCGAACCGTGTGGATGCAAGGGCAGAGCGTGAGCGGTGAGTGCTCGCACTGGCGGTAGATTCAGTGGCGGAGGCTCGCGAACCATACCCACGCAATCACGGGTAATCGGGTACAGCGTCCGGTTACCGTCCAGCATCATCACCACCGCGTCACTACCCTGTTGAAAGATGTAAATATTAAATGATTCCACAGAAATTGCCCGTTTGACTTTTGCGACGCCTCGTTTTCATTTAGATGACGTATTAACTACGGTAGGAAAGATCTTGCAATTTTAACAACAGACCTCCAATATTAAGTTGGTAAAGTTTTTGTCTTACATTTATAATTAACACAAAGATAGAAGATACAATCTTATTACATGAAATTGCGTTATTTTCAGGAAGACAAAAATTCACCATTGTAATTTAAGTTTTGTTTGACCATGATCTGTGAAAACGCGTCACAAAGTGTACAATTGTGAACATATGCAGAACATAAATATTAGTACTAAAACCACCTCGAGGTTTTTTACGATGGTTGACTGTTTTAATAACAAACTTTTCAAATAATAATTAAACTTACCTCAGCTGCTGTTGCTAGTTGTATACAATGTCCATTAGAATCCCCAAGCAATGCGGCATGGTCGGTTGGGAAGGTGCTGTCTGTGGCAGGGCGCGTAGCACCTACAGCGATTACAGTGTAAGCGAGTGTACCGCTGGGGCGTCGCACCACGGCATGAACTCCTCCACTATCCACCTTTAAATTTTAATAAAGTCACATGAGTTTTAGTTAAGGCCATGTATGGAAGTATCACCGCAGTGCTTGTTTCTGCGCCCAAGTAGTGATGTGCAAGAATTACTGTTCTAAAGCACACTAGCTAGTGAAATTACTGAAGTAATGGGATATAACACCTTAACTACTATTCTAACTAGTACCACATTGTTATGGGTGAGTGTATCAGATTAACGCCTCATTCATCTCGTCACTTAGTATAAAAAAGAATTAATATTGCACAACTACAACAATGCATATATTCATTTAAGAGTTATACAAATTATAATATTCACCTATTTAAACTTAGCCAGTTTGGAACTGCCAGATTAATGGGTTTGATTTTCTAGTGGTTAAGGCATTGTGTTATGTTCACCTCCACAACATAAATTATACAGTTTATTTATTAGTAAATTACCAGTAAACACACACTGTTAAGATTAAGGCAAACAGTAAGGTTAATAACATAACAGTTACTGTATTTCAATATGAATGTCATTGGTGTTAATGTAAAATAATTATCATATGACTTAAAATCTTGTGTTAAACATGTACAGTTTAAAAATGTCAAATGCTTTCAAGAGAATATATTTAAGAGAAGAGTAAATAAGCTTCTTCTAGTAAAGGTTTTACCACCTAGATTTCTTGTCCACTTTTTATCTGGTGGGATTATAGTAAAGCACCAGGTTGTATAAATAGAATAAAAAGTCATCTTAACCAGCACTCAGTTCTTGCCGAGATTTTCTAGCCCGTCTTGTTGCTTCATACCATAACAACTAAAACACTATTTCTATTTAGATGTTCTTATTTACAAAGCATAAAACTTACAGCAACGGAAATGATTTGCAACTCCGGTGGCAGTGCTACTTTCCGTGGTGAACGTTGAAGGCAATCTGGTCCGCGAGAGCCCGAGCCGCTCCCTGTCCCCCATTTTACGGCAACTAAGTCGTCCTTGCGCACCAGGCGGCAGTCTTGTAGCAACGTGGTCCAGTCATCAGGAACAGAAGGTGTAATCTCTTTACCATCCTTACCCACAGTCGGGAAACGCACTGCAGCATAGGCTCCGTCAACTTTTAGAACACGACCCAACGGTACGCTCTTAACATCCTCGAGGAAGACAACTTCTTTCAGTGGCCACTCTTCTTCGTCACGTTTGGTGCCATCATTTGATGAACCTTCTTCACCGCGAAAAGTTACGCGTTTAGCACGTTCTGTAATTATTTTGAAAATACTTTTACATCAACTACTATTCATATCTGATACAAAATTAGCCAATATAATAAAATTATATAAACTTAGGCAAGACTGGCGCCATTAAAATTTATTGACCAACATATTTTTTTCTTTCAGTTACAACATAAAACAAAAACTTACTATGAGAGGTGCTAGTATCACTGCAAGTAGATGAAGCAGGACTGGGAGGTGGTGGCATGTCTAGTCGATCCGCCATGTCTTTGTTGCTGTCCTTACCACCATCTTTGCTTCCACCAGAAGATGATGCTTTCACAGATGACACAGTAAGAGGAGATTGATTCTAATGAAAATTCATATTATATTAGTAAATACACGTTGATGTGTAATTGAACATGGAGAAGATTTTTCCATTATTAAATTTTTTTTGTAAAAGTTAGCTTATTTTAATTAAAAGAAATACCTGAATATCTCTTTTATCTTTATCAGATACAGAGCGATCGGGTTGAGGCGGCGGCAGCAGCTTGAAGCGACACAGATCAGTTAAATTCCATGCGGCGTTTTGCAACACGCCTACTTTCGGGACTCCCGACGACATGTTGAATCCTGTTTATATGAAATACCAATAAAACTCACTTTATTACCTTCTACTAACATCACACAAAATTATTATTTATTCTCGTGCTGTCATGTTAGTTATAAATAATAATTAAACAAGATAATTATCATATAATTATACAGGATAAGTTTTAAAAAATAACAAAAAAAGGATAACATGTGAAGTTATTTAACTAATGAAAGAAATGTTAGAGTTTATCAACACACCAATAGCTCCAGGCTGGTACATAGGAGCATTTTTCATTGTGACATTTTGTCCTGCTTGTAGATCCTGAGGTGTAGCAGAGGAATGACCACGCTGTTGCTTTCGGGACCGAGCGCGGTGCTTTTCCCACAATCTGGTACGCTGTCCCAAAGGCAGAACACCCCTGGAATAGATCATATAATAATGTTTAACTAACCGTATCCTGATTACATGAATAGAGGCAAGTAAACATTCAATACATACCACCAGTATAGTGCTCCCGATTCCAGCCTGGCCACTGTATAAAGTGAGCAGGTATGCAATGCTATGGGTTGGTCATTGCCAAACTCCGAAAATGTTTGCAAAGGATGCTCTAGACGAGGAGCACCTGGCGCATGAGCTGCAGGAAAAAACATATTGTTTACATTATATTTATTTATTACAATACTAATCAAGAGCTATTTTTTCTATTTAGAAATTATTGTTAATGTGTGTAATAAAATGTTTAAATTAATAGTGATTTACCAATTGATTCATCAAGGAAAGTCGCTATTCTGCCATGGTCGGTCAACAGTGACACACGAATACCGGCAGCACTGATGTTAGTTATGTGCTCGCCTGTCATCATTCCTAGCCAGTTTCCACGTGGATGATATAAACTATTTGAACCTGAGCACTGGAAAGTTAAAAGTAGTAAGTAGCATTCAATGTGTAATTTTTATCAAATACTAATTTTTTTTAAATCAAATAAATAACAAGACAAGAGAGATGTTCATCTGTTGATATGGTCCAAATGATATATGCTTCATACATAACAATGTGGCAATTAGGATGGTATAAACAGAACCACATAGATACACAAGATATTAAGTGTAAAACAGTAATGAGGAGCTGCGGTAGTATTTACTTAAATTGTCTGCAGTAGCCTAAGAACTAATATTTCAGTAGTTGATCACAAATGACAAAGTCGCGTGTCAGCTTTTATTGTAAGATACGTAATCTTCTGAAGAGGTTGTATTGAGAAGTTTAGAAATAACACAATTTTTACCATTTTGTTATTTATGAAATACAATAACTTACATCGTTACGCTGATAAGGATGTGAGTCAGCCCAACGCCATTGATGTATTTGTCCATGAGTGGATATAGCAATTAGCTCACTATATGTAGACGCAATATGAGTAAAACGCATGTTACTGTCCCAGTATTCTAACTCCTCAGACACCCAAAGGGGAGACGCTGCCATGGCCGAATCTTTCTTCTTGTTTTCACCTTCAAATCAATCATAGGAGTTAAGTCTTTGATGCCATACTAAATACACTGTGCTCAAACACTCATTTTTACATCTTTTTTACAGTAAGTGCTTATGAGTATATATTAACTTAATTTTTAATTATGTATAGTTTAGCTATACAGATGCTGTTACTTTTAATAATATTTATTTCAAGTGACTGTTACATTTTTTCAAAAAAGTGAAATAATTTGAACAATAGAGTCAAAAAGGGTATGGAATTATTTCATCTTAAATTCAAGATTAATTTGAAGTGAAATTAAAACTAATTTTGGCAATAAAAAAATGGCATTAAAACCATTACCTCCATCTTTATCCCAAGGTGTATCTCGCAGAGCCGATTCAAGCCATCTACGTGGCCCAAAGTACTGCCTTTCTCGCCATCTGTGGAATTCTGGGGGTCGTTCTTGAGTGGAGCTACTGCCCTCGCGACTGCCTCCCGCGCGGCCGCCGCTACCACTGCTGCCGCCGCCATTACGACTGTAATTACGTATAACGCACGCAAAGGTATTTAAAGTATCTGCCTTATAACTGTCTTCTATTCATATGTCCAGATAGATAAAGATTTTTTTTTGGAAATACAGGATATACCTATTCTTAAGGAATGTTATCGCCAATATAAATGTATAATATCTCTGAGCAAAATTATATTGACATCTGGACATATAAACATCAACTACAGGAAGACAACACCCAATCACAAAACAAAATGTAAGAAAAATAAAACGGGAACTGCGTAAGCTTATTGGCGTGCGACGATTGGGGGTTGAGGGCTATATTTCTCTAAGGGCTGTGGAGACGAGGCCAAGGAGCATAGCATGACAGGTGTACCTTCTGAGAGCCGCGTACCCGAAGATGTCCTCGGAGAACATCGCGTCAGCATCGATGATGACAGACTGATCCTGCTGAGCGGCGTGGAAACCACCGTCGAGTAGAGAAATGAGATCCTCGGGCACGTAGCCATCGCCGGCCTCTCCGCCTTCCGGCTCCTCACCCTCCTCGTCATCGCGAGATAGCAAGTTGTTGACTGCCAGGTTAACATCCAAGTTTGTTCGCTGTGTAAAAATGTCAGCATTTGTAAATTAATACACATACCGGTGGTATACCAAATATACCTTAAAGTCTTTTTTTACCAAAACTTTGTTCCAGTCATTATGTTAGTTTTTCAAGTAAATAAAGTAAATGTTCAGCCTAGTATCTTAACATGTTAAATCAACACTTCTGGGAGGAACAGTAGTTTTTCTTTTTGTTTAGATTATAACTAATTAGGCAGTGGACACTAGGTCTATAATATTGAAGCTGTCTCAAAGTGAAGATGACTACCAGTGTTTACATCAACAGAAATGGTAAAAATATACTGATATTAAATAATGTAAAAATTTAAATTGTAAGTACCTATTGTGCAAATTATAATGGATAATACTATTTTTTGGGTTTATGAAATGTATGGAAATAGGGCCTTAAAATAACAAGTTGTATGATAGATGGAAAGTGAAATAGATGTATATATTTAGATAAAATATTTAATACAAAATAATTACCTGCAGTTCTCTTATAATGAGGCTGCGACTTTTGCCTTGAAGTACAACTTGGGCCTGTGTCACCAAATCTTCTGGAACAAATGGCGCCGGAACAGACACCACTCGTCCCGAACTTGATGCACCGATTATAACGCCTGTAGCTCGACTTGTGGATCCTACAAATATACATGTTTTATTATATTTAACTAAATAATTGAAACTTGTGCGTGATAAACTAAAATAAGCATTTTAGATGTGTAAACTAGTTAATATATCATGTATGTTAGTGTAAACTAAACAGTTAAGAACTCTTAAAATTATAATTTTTTCATAAAGGCATATATTGACTTGAACTTGACCAATTGTAATCTAAAAGGTATAGATGGAGGTGGTAGTTATTTCAATTGAATATAACAGATAATGTAAAATAATATCTTTTTATTTTTCATTATTATCCAATACATGTATGACAAATCATTATGTAGACCATTGTATTAAATAAAAAAATTTAGATTACCTTGAGAACTAGGTGCAGCACGGATAGAATTTCTCATTATACGAGCTCTAGTACGAGGCTGTTGCCTTGATCCGCAGCCTCCACTACTGCCTCCTTGTTTTCCTCCACTAGTTCCACCTCCACCACTGCCGCCGCCTCCTCCATTGCCTCCATTCTTACTAGCGTCAGCTTTACTTAAATCAAGCCTATCAGGAATGATGGAAAATGCAGCACGACATATTGTCCCATCATCAAGTAAACAGGCAATATGTGCTGGACCTGCTGTTACAGCTCGCACACCTCTCAGTGTGCTGAGAGCTGATGATCCAGCCCCTGTCCCATATCTATTCCATCGGTCACAAACTTCTTTTAACCTGTAAAAAAACATATTACTTTATTTTGCTGTGTATTCTTTGCTTCCATTTAAGTTAGTTATGAACCATAGTCAAGAAGAAGATAAGTATCCATAGGTAATTGTCAATATTATTTGCAGTCATAGTATTGTACAAATATTCAAATTAATTTATCATTTACCAATTTGAACCATGCATTGATCGAAAAATGACCAGGATAGGCCAGAAGACACAGCAAAGTAATTTTGTTACACAACAATGCACCTGTGCACACAAAGCAAAATCGGTTCAGGATACAATTAAAGCTCTTGACTGGGAGCTGCTTCCCCACCCACTGTATTTACCAAACTTGAGCCCTTCTGATTACCATTTGTTTTCATCGATGGGACATGCATTGGCTGAACAGCACGTTGATTCCTAAGCGTTAGTTAAAAATTGCGTGTCTGATTGATTTGCTTCAAATTACATACATTTCTATTAGTATGGCATCCACAAATGGTCAATACTTTGAATATTAACACAAAAACACCCACTTCATACCGATACTAGTGGTAAGTGGTGACAATATGATACAAATATTTTCTTACCTTAAATAATATGTAAATATAAGAATATATAACAATAAAATTTACTTATTATTATACATTTGTAATCTCTTGCTAATGAAATAACACTGTATAAATCTTTTGAAATTGTTTACTGTATACACTATACATGTAAATACACTAAGTTGCTACAACTCCGGTTACATTAGCATGACAGTTAGCACGCGTGTGTCTAGGTAGAGTTTAAGGTTCCGGTAACTGATCCGTCCGTGTCGGGTGGTACTGTGACTGACTGATTATTGATCGACTTTAGTACGCGGCGTATCATCTGGCGACCATATGGCGAAGGGTCCGTGCGTCTACTACTCACTTAAATCTCCGTATACACCGAAGATCCGAAGGCGTTAACAACCAACCACGTTTTACTTGGACCTGTTGGGCCCTAGTGTCACACTGAGTAACAACAGCGCAGAGAGGGCCACAGCCCTACAACCCATATGATCCACTGAACCACACTCTGCAGTCCTTCAGACCATATATAATTGGTTGGCAACTAATAGACTGCTGACTATGCCGATAGATGAATTTTACACTTTCTTTTGTTTTGTTAATGTGGTCAAAGCACCTAACTTATATTTTTTCTTTATTGTTTGGACCTCTACCTTTAATTTAGTTAAAAAAAAGGAAATCGCTTGGTGCTTGAGTTTTGTTTTTATCCCAATTTAAAATAAAACAACAGGGCGTGCACTTCAGACATATTTTACTATGTACTTATGAAAAGGAACATATGCCTCATAACTTTTTACTGCCGGTAGATATTTGTTACCAGAAACCGTCTACAAAGATACCACCGCAGCACCTGCTGCCAAACAGTAGTGCGCAAACATTACTTCTAGTCAGAAGGGCCTGTAGTGAATTTATTGGGGTAATAAATAATGCGGTACCCTATACACCATTTCGTCCAGTTCCACATTTTTAAGGGTGACCCTATAATTTACCATGAGATAAGCATTTTGCTTGTCTCTTTGTTTAGTATAAAAAAAGTTTATTGATAGCATAGATCAGAATTTTTACGCTGCCAGAGTGAAGGCAAAAGGTCATTGATAAGAATGGACAATATGTAATTAAAGAAAGTGATATATACATATATACCAAAATTTTGATTTCTTCTTTTTATTTAAAATCTGTAGTTTCTTTGTTGCCAACCCAATAGTATAGAATTGGATCGAAAGCTAGTACATATGGTAAAATCTGCGTATTACAGTCATCAACAATTAATAAAACAAAGGCTGTACTTGAACTTTTAAAAGGCCTTTGAAAAATACAGCAAGTCAAACAATAAAAATGAAATAGTGTCTCAGTTTAAAGGAAATCTTTTAGATACCTTTAAAATATCTGCAGGGTTAACTGATATATGGTGAATCAGCATTCTGGGAAGATGTGTAGATATTCAAGAAAAACAGAGTTAAGATAAAAGCTGTATGAGAACATATTTAAAGTTTCACATAATGAAAGCTACTGCATTAGAGCTTGTCACTCTTGGTCAAAAATATTTGAGCCATGATGACAATATTCCTAAAATATATAGCCTGTATGTAGACAAATTTGAAAAAAATTACAAATCCTTCATTAAAGAATGCATCTGTACAGGAAAATATTTAATACTGCATTTAACCTAAATTTCCATGTTTCATAAAAATTTTAATCTAAAAATGAGTAAAAAAGCCAGCCATAATAATGGAGAAGAAAAATAGCATCTTAGATAAACCCTTGATGTACAATTACTAAACTTTGAACAAGTTGAAATCTGTACTGTAAAGTTGAAAATGAGAAATACGAAATAATGCCAATATATAAGTATAGGAAACAACTACAGTTTCAAGAGATGTGTAGAAAGTAACTTCATACATTTCAGTGAATATGGAAAATATGCTTGTATAGAGAAAATTGATGAGTCATAAAATAATAATATTGGAATAGCAGACCATGACTTATTGATGTCAGGTAATTTTTTTCTTCCAAATAAATGTGATTTTGGCTTCAATAGCAATAAAAATAAAAAAGAACTTATATATCTTGTGCATAAGTGACATACAAAAGTGCAGAAGAAATAAAAATAAAAAACCACAGACAAATCTGTCCCCTGGCTGCAAATCAAATGATTGAGATTCTTCAAAAATTAACCTAATAAAATGTTCTATAAAACTTTTTACATTATTTTAAATTCCACATTCTGGATCTTTTGGAGAAGACCATAGATATACAGAAATATTACATTACTTCCATTCACAACTATCAGCCCAGTGATAGAAGAAAATTAAACATAACATTTACTATACTCCAGTTCATGAATAACTTAATTATATTTATTGATTAAAAACCTCATAGTTCATTTTTAAGTCATTTAAAGGACATTCAGTAGTGTAAATGGTCTTAGTCGATTCAAACTTTATTTATTTATTAATAAAATTCAGACAAAATTCCATTAATTATATGTAAAAATGTCAGACAATTAGATTCATAATTATAAAAAACATCCAAACGATAATTAGTATCAACAATGATTCATTACGATTTTAAGACAAACAAGGGCTATCTGGCTTAGAACTGAGCTAGTTTATTTAATATCCCTTCACAAAACAAATATCCATTTTCATAACAATGTGCAAATAATTAAGAGAACAATTTTTTTTATAATTTCGTAATGAACAAAAGTTTTTTAGTTCAAAGGTTAGGAAATTGTAAAATGTAACAAATTTTGTCTAAACAAAATTATTAAAACTAAAATACAGAACAGTTAAAAAATATGTTGTAATCAACGAAAGATATTTTTTTCAGCTAAGTGGTGTAACTAAACCTAATACCAATGTTCGAGAGCTAGAAGAAAGAAAATGTGTGGTCGATTTATATACAAAAACTATGTTGGAAATAAAATGAAACCCTTATATACATCTCTCTGTATTGATTATGCGACTCATTTATTATTATTACTGAACCTTAAACACATGCTTAAAAGTTAAAAATGAAAATATTATAATTTTGGCATTGTACCCGGGGTTCGCAAATTGATCGCAACATCGTGTCAATACAGATTACGCCATTAGGGAATTCAATAATCTAATGAACCCTAAGGATTTAAATCTGTAACATTTGTAGATCAATGGTTTCATATTCACGTTTCTAGAACTTACTCTAGAATAAGTTCTAGCTACTATTAAGAAAATTGATATGGTTAATGCATATTCTACAATTCCTGTTACTCATCAACTTAACACAGCATGTCAGATTTCATAAGCGACTGTAATGGAGGCGTGCGGAATAAAAAATTATAAGCGTACCTATCTATCAGTTGATCTTCAGTCCCAGGTAAAGGATGAACCACAAAATGCATCGAAGACATTTCCGTCCGACGCCCGTCTTGTTTCCGATGGATTTATAAAGTTCACATCCACATTAAAGCACACTTCAAAACTGTTAGAACAAAAGAACACCACCATTTAAACACTTCCAACAATCATCATATTGTATTACTTGTGATTCCACTCGTAATCGGTTTTCGTTCTCAAGTACATGTGAGTCGATACATGACGAAAAAAGAAAGAAAATATCAACATGGCTTCTACGTGTGAAATGTTGTCGACACTGGAAATTTTTGTAGTCACTACAATGCAGCCAATATTACAAACATTGAAACCACAGAAAATAATAAAAACATTTTATCGTGGCGTTTATAATTTTAAAATTTATATTATAAAATTTAATAACACATTACTACGTGCAAAGTGAATTAAATGTATTTTTTATTGTTTAATAAGTGACTGAGAAGAATAGGTTTCAAGTGTTTATAAGTCCAAGGACAAAATACAAAACGTCAAAAATGGCGGCCAAGTCAAAGAAGCGGCTGTCTAAAATTGAAAATAAATTACAGAAATTAGAAGAATTAGAAATCAAAGATGTTGTTTGTTCAATTTGTCATTCTATACTCATAGAACCTGTAACATTACCATGTTATCATGCTTTTTGTAAATGTTGTTTCAATCTTAGTATACAAAATAATTCTTTGTGTTGTCCTCTATGCCGTTTGCGCATTGGGTCTTGGCTAAGATTAGCAACAAAACAAAAGAATTTAGTAAATTTACAGCTTTGGAATTATATGAAAAATAATTTTTCTCGCGAAATAGAAAAAAAATATAAAGGAGAAGATCTCAATATATCGGAGGGTAAATTGTTTGAAAACATAATAGTATAATCCATAGTATATCATAGTGCCGAAACTCGTTTTAACAATTCAATTTTGTCCAAAATATTGTAAAACATTCTCATTAATTACAGAAATACAAAAACCTCGACTTAGCTATCCAGGTGAAATTAGAGAAGAATATGAAAAAGAGCTGAAAAGATTAAGGGCTGAACGGCGTAAACTAGAACAGACACAATTAGCAGAAACAGAGTTACTGATTAAGTAAGTTTATTTTGAATTTTATGAATGTTTTTTTAATACATAAGCAATTATGATAGGGATAAGAAAAGTTAAGGAAATTTTACAAATAATAAATATTTTGCATTGTAAACCTAATAAGGCAATAACTTTATTTCACACAATTTACATTTAACGCCATTTAAAGGATAACTATAAAAGGATAGGAGTCAAGTTCAAATTTTTTTGATTATTTTTAGGTTAATTCAATATTGACTATTAAAAAATAAAATAATTTTAAGTATATTGACAAGTATAGTCTTTTCTGTAGTAAAAAAATATTTACAATTTTTCAATACAGGAAACTACAGTCTGAAGAAGACAAAGCCCAGAAGAAATATTTGGAAAGACTGAAACAAGATGAGATTTTGGCAAAACAAATAAAAGAAGCTGATACTAAATCTAAAGTCTCACAATCTAAAAGAAAAAATAGTGAAAATCCTAAACTTGATTGTGTAAAACCAAGACTAAAGTCTAGAAGAATTGATGCTTATTTATCTAAATTGCGAGCACCTGTTAAAGAGTAGGTGTTCAAAACTACAATCAATAAAAACAATTGTAAATATTGTACCTGGAATTTAGTATATTTTTCATGGATCAGTTATTTAATAGTAAATGTAATTACACTTGTTTAAGTTTTGCTGCTAGTAATCATGGATCCCGTATAGATGTGAAATACCTAGTTTTTTTAACTTAAAATGATTTTTTGGTGTCTAATTACAGAAGTCCATTGTTGTTAACTGATGACAATACAAGCAGCGATGGATTCAATACAAAAGTATCTTCAATTCAGTCTACCAATAAATCTTCTCCAGAAGTCATACCCAGTTGTGGAAAATTACACAATAACTACCGTGATAAAAGAACTAAAAACGGTGTAGAAATTTGGAACAAAGAAAATGGAGAAGGTGCTGCAAAGGTATTACTACTCTATTTTTATTTTAATGTTATACATCGTATTTACCATGCATGGTAATAAAATGTGACTCTTTTATGGAATTTTATTTTTAAGTAACACCTCTGTTTCAGACTCACCCTGTTGAAGGTTCGAGTAAGGTTAAAAAAGAATCGGACAATGAATGTGATAAAAGTAGAACAAACTCTCAAAGCACAATTCAGTCATTATTAGTTTCTCTTCCATTGCCTTATACAGGAATATTACAGCATAAAAATAATGCTGAGGACATTAGAAACTTGGAGACTGGCAGCGTTGATTCAATGCAGCAAGAATTGTGTTATTTCAAACCAATTGATGGATCAACACCAATAAAGTTAGTAAATTTATTTATTAGCTAAAACCATTGCAATAAGTTTTTCATACTCTTATTATTTTCGTTTTCAAGTTAATGCTGTCCAAACCAGAGCACAGTAATGTTTGGTTACAACCGTTTGGAGTCAGATATAAACACTGCAATGGTACCTAGCTTGATGGCCTCTGGCAACAAATCTACTACCACTGAGACTCGCCATAGCTGTTTTCCACTCTCTCATTTATGACTGTACGTTTTTCCTATTTTTAGTTTAAACAAGACATTTCCAGTACGTGTACCGTCTGTGCGCGCAGAACAGAAAGACACTCTCATCCAGCAAAATGCCCCCAGTCGCGATCAATATGTAGATGGATTGTGTCGCCTGCGAAGTATTTCATTAGAAGACAAATTACCTTCGGCTTTTGCCATTGCATTAAATATCCTTAGAGTGAAAAAGGTTTGTTGAAAACACCAGTATAAAATAAGTGCATATTTAATTTCATAATCAAATTGTTTCTTTAGATGAAATCAATAATAACAATAATTATTTTCATTCACAGGAAACTCCTCGGAAAACCGTAACAAGATCTCAAAACAAAAGAAATGCTGCGAGTCCAAATTTAGTCACTGAACAATTAACTTTAAAATTAAAAAAGAATGTCACACATAAAAATAGAAACCATGCTCCTTTGAATCGAGTAACCAAGTTGAACACAGAAAAATCTTTACGGCGAACTAGATCTATGGAGAGTGGATCAAAAAATGATAATGAAGTGACCCCTAAAAAGAAACTTAAGGACAGAAAGGTTTCTTCCGATAGAAAGTTATATTTGAGAAGTTATTCAAAGAAACCAAATACTAAAAGTGATATTGATAGCCCACCTATAGTTACGGAATGTATGATAAATAATAATAATAAAGTAAACTTAGCTGTAAAAAATCTATCTAGTCCGTTGGATAATTGTGATGTTAAAAATATATTAAGGGAACAGATAAGGATCGAGAAATTGATTGAACAAGAGAAGAGCGACTTTGAATTGGCACAGAAGATGGACGCAGAATGGAATGGACGAAGGCAGTTGCGGCGCGCGGCCTCCAAACGGCAGCTCTCTATCAATAATTATGTTCGGACATCGTCCAAAAAACTCAAGGTCTAACTTTAACTTTCCTGTCACTTCCGATTACTAAAATTATTTACAGTTTCAACTGAAGTGCAACTAATCATAGTTTCAGTTCATAAATTTTAGTATTAAACATGCAAACTATAAATTCCTGCCATTTATATAAATATGTTAATTTTTTAAAAAATCTTATCAGCCAATTTATGTGATAAAATATTAAGAAATTCTAGGTATAGATTAAACTTCCTTAAGCTTTCAATTATTTGTGTACTGAATATGTATATATATATATATATATAAATTGAAACTTTTAGAAACGTACATAAGGAGAAAAGGATATAAATTTAGGCACTCTCATCCTTGGATGTGTAGATAATTTGATACATATACAATAACATATGAACGGAATATGTTCCATACAATCATACGGGTATCCTCCTGGCGCAGGAAATTTATTTATTTAGATCCTCAAATGTTAGAGTTTTTTATTGTACCATACATTACACTTTATTGGAATTTGTTATGTATAAACATTCTGAATGTCGATTCACCTATCGACGTCAAGGGTTTTATCGGCAGCGATATCTTCAGTAGTAAACATTGTTTTACAGAATAATGCTCTTTACTACAGAATCTTCGTGTAGTAGTTTTCACCAGTGATCACATCACATTATTCATTTTAACCCCATGGCAAACATGGAGTTTTATTAGAGTTATAGATTTCATATAACATGTTGCATTTAACTCATGTTCTCACCAGAGCTTCATTGTAAGCAGCTACTTGTAGATAAATATTTAAGTGCGCTCGGTACCAGATGGGGGGCGGGGTATGATACATTAAGGAATGTATACCATATTTTTAATCTACTATCACTGTATTCCTATAGAAATGTATGAACTATTTACGAAGCATTATTCAACTATCAAAATATAAAGTAAATAAGACATTAACAACAAAACTATAAATCAGAGATTAATCGTGATGAGTTGTTATATTTTAAATGTAATCATTTTATGGTTTACATGAATTTTATTGGGTTATTTAATTTGATGTCGAAATTGAATGGTTCAACCATTTCCAATTGAATGACGATGATTACT
>DWIB01000116.1:0-15208 GCA_018248155.1 Cressida cressida
GGGCAGGCCGGCGCGGGCGGGCGGGCGTCGTGCTCGCTCCTCCCCGCCGCCGCTTCGTTTGTTTCCGCATTATCCTCATGCCGTCCCGCTCGCACATTCGCACGCAGCTTAATTGCGATAAACAGTGTTCATATCTTGATTTCTAAAGATGTGTTATAATGTGCCGCAGCCGGTAACACCCGCCTTTACATCACCACCGAGTGCCGCCCTGCTCCATAAATATTACTATTTCTTGAGCTACTCAATATCGAAAAAAAACTAAAGAGACATTAATACGGCACCACATCGTCTTATGCAAACGTGCCCCTTCATTGTAAAGTCCGTGTCATTAAATAAACAGTGACAACCAAAGCACCGCACGACGGTGGTGATTGATTCACAGTTAGCTGAAGGAGCACGCCTGACTCTGCACAGTTACACTACACTTTGTCAGTCCGTGTAACTAACGTCTACAAAAAGGTATATTTATATAAAATGTTGCAACGTAAACATTGCCCGGACGCAAAGTCTACCAGCAGCGCCGCGGACATCTTCGGAAATTCCACATTCCGAATTGCGATTACATTTAACCACCTCAATTTTTATTTATATAGCGTAGGGCTTGTGTGCGATCCCATCTGATCAAAAGTAACGATGTAGCCTAGCTAACAAAGCAAACTAATCTAGAAGAATTCACTCTAACCCTGGAGTCCCAAATCATTACTGGACGACTTTATGGTATGATACTGAATAAAACATGGATATGTGGTGTAACACGGAACTTGCTAATGGATTATCTGGACATTCTCTACTTATTACACGCACACATAAATATAAATACCTAGAGTAACAGTTAACTTTTAAAATTCGGTCGGTTACATAAACGACTAGAACAATTTTCGAGTATTGCAATTGACATTTTATTGAAAGCAATGACGGTTAAAATTAACAGTTCATGTAAGACGTAGTAGAAGAGTGTATTACGCAATTCTCGAGTTACATAATAAAACTGATAAGCAGATTTCCGTAAAGGAAGAGGTCTTATCGGACACATAACATTAAATGTATTAGATAATAAAATATTTTATCAATATGGCTGATATATTAATATAGGCTAATTGCCAGATTCGATGAAAATCTGGATGAAAGGATTGAACGTTCGCTGGACGTAGCGCTCGTGGCACGGCGATGCGCGGCGCTGCTGCGTGCGCGCGGTGGGTGTGTTCGTGTGCGTGTGTATGTGTGTGTGTGTGTGTGTATGTGCGTGGCCGCGGGGGAATCCCGCCGTGCAAATAGTTAGCTCGCCGTTTTAGGTTCAATTCCAATGAAGCTGAATTACTGAATTGGTCATACGCTGTTAACACGCACATGACAAATCGTGTTTACTTCTCCGCCGGTTATCAAGAAGTTTTGTTACGTCTTTATTGTGTTATTCTTTTGTTCACAATATATGATTCATTTTTCGATTATTTTTAATGTTATTATTACATTAACGCTACAAAGTAGTAAGCCGGTTAATACAGCAGATAAATAGCTAATGATTGCGCGCAAGTTACTCATGACTTACCAGTAATGATAATTGTGCTTTGCGTCGCGCAAACTAACAAATAGTCCCTTATAAATAAATTTACGAGAGATCTAAGCAGGAGCGCAGGACTATGCAGCGGCGGCATCGCGGGGAACCGAACTAAGACCTCGGCGTAGTCGGTGTGTACTCGCCTTGGACACGTCACTAGTTGCACTCCCATGCTTTAACTAGTTTGGGTAGTTAGAAGGCATTTTTTAACTTGTCTATCAAGTTGCCACATACATTCAAGTTACCATCGTATCCAGAGTCTAGTCTAGATAAGATGAGTGCACTCGTTTACTACTATCAAAAAATTGTCACTCACCATCCAAAAAATTAATTAGATTAATTCTACCTCACATATTACTAGATGCTATTTTTAATAATCAAGACGTCGTTTCCAAGTTGTTATTATGATTGAGGTCGAATAGTAAATGGAGGAGTTCCTCGTCCAGCGGACGCAGCGGAGTCGCGTTCCGTCGCAGCGCAGCCAGCACGTGACCATTTTTTACGTTAAACATCGGCCACAAGGTCGCCGACTGAGCTGCGCACGAGACCGGCGAATATATGTTACACTCATTACCATAAATGTTTTAACTTGTATTTAGGCTTACTGACAAGCGATACACCGCGTCGCAACTCTCTCGCTGCCTTTCATTGCCACTCTAGTGGTTTGCACACTGTTAGGTTGATAATCCCACTGCGGTTGCGGTTATACGAACAGCCTCCGATCAAAGTTATGAGTTTAACTATATGAATGCGTGTCGCTCGCCTCCGGAAGGAGCCTTGTCCTATTTTCGGGAAAAAGATAAGTTCAAAGCGAAAGCGTAATTGGGTCAAACGGAGGAGCCTCAAAAATAAGGAACGAGAACAAATAACGCCCCTTAATTGATATCTCACGAACAAAACTCCATTACAATGTGTTCAGTGTGTTAAAAGTTTAAGGATTTTTTATTTATTTAAACGAAATTTGAAACACTAAACTTTATCTACTTTCATAGCAATAAGTAAATCGTGAAATACTCTCCGGCGCACAATTACCTTTGGACTCTACCGTCTAATAGTAGCGGAGTCTCGACATCCAGGTCTCCTAAATCCAGGCAGGCGGTAGCATCGAGCACAGAGGGCGGATGTAAACAGTATGATAATACTAACCACTCCGTATTCATGCGTATGTAATAAGGAGGGAGTTGAGTAAACAAAGGAAACTTAAGAAAATTCACACAAAAGCTGGTGCGCCGCCCGGGGGAGGCCACTCCCGCTAATCAATACACTAGCGCCACTACCAGAAAAATACGCGAACGCAGCCCGCGCCCTGCTCCCGCGTACACTGCCACCGCACACCGCACACCGCCACAAGTACTGCAGCGCGCAGAGCACCGCGCCGCCACACTCTACTGACGATTGCTGCTTGTATACGCTAACATAACAACATCACAACCCGCTAACAACCATTCATCTCTTTACATTACACCAATAAATTGATTTATAATAGTTATACACTTGTCTGAAATTGGTATTATTGCACAGGTGCAACTATGCAGATCCAACCGGACTTAACTATATTTACTGAGAACCACGGAAACCAGTTAAAATTGTATGCAGCTCAAAACGGTACAGCGACGGGCGATAACTAGTTTATCGCATGTGAACTTATGTGTAAATTTGTTACTAATTAATGTTTCCACATTACCTACGTCGTTTATCTATTCGCCGCGACCATGTTTACGTTTTTCGTGCGCAACTGCATCGAGTTACACGTAATTATTAGTGGCAGTGCTGTGACAAAAAATCGTTTTAAAATATAGTGAAGCTGAGTTATTGTGGTGTTAAACAAATGAGATAAAGCTCTCTACAAATGAGGCGGTCCCGCTCAGGCTCGTTAGGGAGCGGAAGGCGCTATCCGCGGCGTGCCTGCAACATGTGTTAATTAGCCACTACCACTAAATATATCCAATCGCACTAATTAGCGCACGACGCGGGCCCGTAAACACGCGCCGCGACGGCCGCACAATTGTAGATAAGTTGACCTCGATGACCTGTCATCATTGTTACTTTGGTACCAACGTACATGTAAAGCTTTAGCTGAACACTGTATTCCATTATCTCTGCCTTAAACCCCTCTCAAAAAAGGATAAAAGTTACTAAGTTGTATTTCAGTATAACCATACATCACACGCAAACGTCTCGGGAAATTACATCTTTCGCATAAATAAGCAATTTTTTCGCTAATCTAAATTCTTTGAGGCAGAGATCTTGTAATCGGTGACGGTCTCGTGTCGTTGTTATTGGCGGCAATGTCATTTGTTCATAATAGAATTGAAAAATGATTAGTCGGTTGTACTTGCAGCCTCTGCGACGAACTAACCTTGCTCTAATTTCTTGGGACCACACTCTCACAGACGCAATTAAGTCGCGTACACGAGCTGTCGGGGGGGTATGGGGTGGTTGCAACCCCCCGGGGAGGGGACGTCAGGGGGAAAAAATGCGCGGCGAGCGAGAGGAAAAAAGAAAAACGCGGAAAGCGGAAACAAGTTCCAGCGACACGTGACTGGGAGCTTCCCGGGAGCGTTGCCATGGCGACCGGGGCAGGGTTGCGAACCGTTTATTTTTATACGGAACTGGCGACGGGCGGCGTTTTGTTTCTTTTCTCTTTGCTAGCGAGGGATTACTGGGAGGACTCCCTCCTACGGCTTTAAGCAATTTTTGTCCGTGAGGATCATACACTGTAACGCAGTGTGATGACGTATTTCAAACGTCATTTCAGATTGTGTAATTAAACTTTAGATCAACTATAATGAGTATACTCTTCTAAGCTAAAATTAGTTTTTATTTGTTAAGAAATCAATGGGATTATTAAATAAACTCAATTAAGACCTGCTGTAAAGAAGGAAACGAGTCGATTCCTTTAAGAATAACGTTTCATTCAGATTTCGAAGCAAACGGTGTTGCAGACGGTTACACGTGTTGGCGTGTGGAGCACCAGCGGCACCGGCGGTACCGGCCCGCTTCCTCTCGCACCGCCTCGTGCACGTTAGCACCGGAAGTGAGTGCGGCCTTGAGGCGGCCGGTGCCGGTGCCGGTAGCAGGCCCCCGGATAGAAAAAAAATCTATATTAAGAGTACAGGGCGGGGGCGCCTGCTCACGCGTGGGCAGCGCGCGGCCCGCTTTCCACCGACTGAATATCTGATAGATATTAGTTTAGAGTGAGAAAATGTTCTAACTGTTAGGGCAAAGAAAGTGTTTTTATTATTAATTATCACTTTGTGTTAACTTTTTTAGTATCGAAGACAAGTTTATTTTTGTCGTACGGTAGCGGGACGCGGGGAAGACGTGAAGTACCCATCGGAGTACGACAAGGACGAAGTACAGCCTAGTTTCAGGGCTTGTAGGTCGCGCCTCGTGTTTACCAACAAGCAAGCGGCTGGACACGCGGCGTCGCACCATCACCGACTCTATATTCTAGGCGACAAGTTTTAATATCGCGCGGCTCTTCTCAAGGTGCAAGTCTTTTCGTGTCCTATAAAATATAAGGTCGAAACGATAATCAGCGCGGCGCAGCTACGCTATAAACCGCCTATGAATGAATTCTAACGATATTTGCTTTGCCCTCACCATACGAAGATATTTTTAACTTTTAAAATACTTCATTTTTCCTTAAGTAATAAACGGTAAAGTATTTTTTTAATGATAATTGAATAATCTGCAATATGTTTCATTTAAACCACGTGTGTGAATTTTTATAAGCATTCTAGGTAACAAAGGCAGAGATTGCCTAGATCTTAGCAGCTGCCGCGTCCCGGCTGCGAGTAGGTGCGCGCGTAATCTGTTCTGAGAACTGTCGACCGACGGAAACCGGTTCGGATGCGTTCAGCCGTCAAAGCTATATATCAACATGTATGTTGTGTATGCACTATGTGCGCAGGTATACTTGTTTATTGCAACGAATACGCGTTACACCTAACAACCTAATTTTATAACATTAATTAGTAACTAATGGATATTTGTTCCTTGCAAAAATTTTTGAAAATCTGGAATTAAGGAAGACCTTTCGCCGCCAGATGCACATTCTCTGGAGTAATAAATGTCATTGAAGCCATCTGAGTATCATACATCGTTATCATAATTACATGATTTTCTAATCTTCCATAAAAGTGTATGTTATTGACTACGAACGACACTGACGCCCGACTGCACTGAAGTCTCCGGCGCTGTGCTACAGTGAGCAGGGGCCCGTGAGACGGTGCTGCTTATGAGAACCTTATAGTCATCAACTATATATTTTCAATGACAGCATTTAAACATGTTTTTGTTCTAATTCTATAGTTTTCGTGTCGGTAGGAAAGAGCATAATGGCAGTATGTGTACAAGGTAATTAAAAATAGATTCTAAAGGTTACCCTCGAATCCAACACGCGAGTAGCGCAACTCTCGCAACTCATGATCAGCACGGGAATGCACCGACAGCGCTACTGACGCTTACGACTACTACTGACGAAAAGTTAACAATTAAACACATAATCGACCTTTACTTCTCGGCATAATGTGCTCCGGCGAGAAGCTGCGTGGGTCGAGCCGAGAAGCCGACGGACGAGGCCGGCGCCCGCAAGGTGAAGGTGATCTAAAGAAATCGCGTGCGCACCGCGACAACAGACGGACGCGCTGCGCCGGCACCACTCACAATGATATCTTAAAGCCGTTGCAAACGTTCACCAACATAATCTTACACATTGGCACATTTACTGATTCCATTTAACTTCTCTAATTCGTTACAATTCATCTATCTGGCATCGACGGCCGGACTCACTTTGTGTATGTATATAGTCTGTCAGAAGGAAGGACTCGTATCGACGCTTTTCTACGGCCAAACAGAACTATGTGAATACAACCGAGTGTCAATTTTAATCGCGTTGTAACCGACAAATAAGAAATATGTACTTTAATAAGATAGTAGGACAGTGATTTACCACGTGTTTAGATTTTTAATTCGATCGTAATTTTCAATGACAAAGTCAATATTCAATCCAATCCCCTTTCCTAAATATCTTGTGCAATCTTTTGGAGTTATCATTAATCTCAAGGAATTTCGGGAAATTAAGGGATTTAACCATGTACGTGGTCGCAGCTAAACAATATCCACAATTCTAAACAATTGTAAAACTTAATTCAAGTGTCAGCGAAAAGTAAAAAGTGGAATGTGTAGAATACTTTAAAATATTACAAAGCAATATATCATATTTCTAAAATAAGTTTAAGTCGTATTAATTAAATCTCTCTTTCTGTATAAATTTCATTATATTTTGAAAAATTTCGTCTCCCGCCGAAACAACGTTAAAACAGCGGGAAATACTTCGCGAGTCCTACGAAAATATATATGCTTGAAAGTGTAACGTTTCGTGTATGCGTGTATCAAATCCTGTTTTATATAATAATTTGATGTAATCTAGGCAACCTACGAAACTTAGCATTCTCTAGGTTTTCGGTCTTATTATATCAGCAAGGCAAGGCGACGGTAAGTACACATCGACTCTGAATTCACACAATTATTGAATAGTCTTGTTTTATTATCGAGACGTTGAAACCAATATGGCGGAGTTTGTTATAGCAAGTGTAGATATTCTTTTACGAGAACCAATTGTTTAATTATAATTAATATGTCGCCGTTAAGTGGCAAGGCAAAGTACTCGGTGCAACGAAGTAGTTTGCAGTGACCCGCTGCAGCGCGGATAACATCTGCGTTCGATGCGCAGACTCGTCCGCAATATCGTTGCATAGATTGCGCACTGTGCGCTCACTATACAGATTAGCTTTAAAGACGCATTCGCTCCATCATAAATATGTCTGTCAATACGTGGCGCACCGTCCGCCCAGGCCAGCCGGGCCAGCCAGGCCAGCCAGGCCAACTATGCCTTAGAGCATTATGCATTAGAGCGATATATGGTACGTGTATATATTATTTTATCTTTTTGGCGTATTTCTTATTCCTGTGGTTACGATACTACAATAAAATATCTACACAATTAAAAACCGTTTTATTAACACACAAAATATAACCATAACTCGTTAAGTTATTATTATTAGTGTGTGCGGTCGTATGTTAAGCGTACACGTTAATTACGCAGTTCAACACGAGCCGTTTCTCGCTAATTGTAATTTGTTAATCGATTTTAAAGCAAACAAACGACAGAGTCGGAGTTATAATAGTTAGTGGCGATGAGCGCACCGAGGCTTCAGGCGCTACTTCTTGGCACTCTCGATGCACCAGCCAGTTGCGTAGCCGATGGGCCGAGCAGACGCAGAATGAGAGAGAGCGAAAGGCAGACGTCGCATAAATTAAATGGAATGAACATGTCCACTCACCTGAACTTCCCCTGCGAATGGTCCTCCCACTTGATAATAGAGGGGCAGTAGTTGGGGTCGAGGAGCAAGTTCCTCAGGAACTCCGGGACGGAGACGCTGCGCGGGCGCTTGCACACCTTGCGGCCGCTGCCCTTCGGCCGGCCCGGGGGCCGCTTGAACATCTTCCGCTTCTCCTCCTCGTCGCCGGACTTGCTGCCGTCGCTGCCGTAGGAGCATTCGGGGGACTCCGAGGTGCGGAAAACGTCGTCGTCGCTCGACTCGCAGCCGGGCTGCAGGAGCATCGTCGACCCATCGCTCGGCTTGTACTCGGCCCCGTACGCCCTGTTCTTCTGCGTGTGTTCTATGGAGTCCAAATCGAGCACCGTCTGTACCGCCTCCGGGTTCTGGTAGGCTTCGCTGGCTTCGTACCTGAACGCGGCAGGGTGACGCAGCATCTCCTCGTTGAGGCGCGTCTGCAACTTATCGAAGATCATTTCGCCTATCCGTCTGGAGACGGATGGGTCCACGTTCAGGTGTGCCATCTTCTGTATCAGCTCCTCACGTTTCAGGGAACGCAACTCCGCGCCGGTCATTCTGAAGTTCCAAAATGGCACGTCGTACTCGCAAAATCCGAGGGTCTGGGCGGCCGCGTCCACCGCCCAGGAGACGGTGTCGTCCTCGGTCCACTCGACGACGGCCTTGTACTTCCATTCGTCGCGGTAATACTCGCGGCAGTTGAGCAGGTTGTGGTAGACGTTCGCGGCGGCGTCCACCTCGGGCTCCGCGTACCCCTCGTAGTGGTTGTAGTAGCTCCCGTACACGTAGGGCGCGGCGCTGCTCTTCCTGAACACCTGGAAGGCGTCGAGGCGCTCGGGCGGCGGGGGCGCGTGCGGCGCGGGCGGCAGGTACACCTCGCACATGTTCTGCTCGTAAGGGCGCGCGTAATCCAACATGGCGACGTGCGCGACGGCCGACAGCTCGCGGCGGAATGAACGCCGCGCCGCACCGCCGCCGCATCAAATACACCGCCCGCCGGTTTGTTTACTAACTGCGCCGCACGCCGCCGCGCGCCCCCGCACGCCACGCACGCCACGCACGCCACGCACGCCACGCACGTCGCGCATCTCGCGCATCCCGCGCACGCAAACCACACATGCACCGCGAAGCGATCACCTATTTTTTTGCATTTATATATGTATATATATACATATTACAAAAAGCACCACCGCCACTTGTGTACAAACGTAATTTATTCGTACAGTTTTCTCAAATATTTAATTTATTGTTATACATTGTCTTCCGTTGACCATTAACGACTCGCTAGTGTTCATCGCAAGCCGTTTAACAAAAGTTAAACTGTTAAAGAACCATTAATTGTATTAAATTTCCGTGCATAGCCCACCGCAACACAACATCTTTTGTTTTTCTTTTCCTCTTACAATTTTCCTAACAAGACATATGTCTTATTCACTGCCGAAACTACGACAAATAACTAATTATCGACCGACGCTGAGGCTGGACGATCGTTTCTACTTGCACTACTTATTTGTAAAAATAATTATGGTTTATTAATTAGGACAAAGGCTCTCGGGCCAGCTTCAGCACGCCGCAGCCGTTACGCAGCTATTGGACTTTTGTTTAGTAGCGGAGCATCTGTCTGTCTGCAAATAACACGGAATTAATTAGTTTTCCTATCAGATATTTTAATATTGAGTCAATTTAGGTCCACTGGCGGTGACGAGCGGACAGCGATCTAAACCTAAAACAAACTATTTAAATAGTTTGTTACAATGTGCAAAAAAAATCACTTGTCTTTATATGTGATGATCCTAATGAATTACATTTAGTTTTTTAATATGAACCTTACATTGTTTTAATTGAAAAGGAAGAAGTTTAACCCCTAAGCCGAAATAAATAGGGTTAATGAGCATTAACTACGCCAAGAGTACTTGCCAAAACATCGGATCAGTCGGCCAATCTGGTAGCTAGCGATGTCTTGATTAAAATATCTAAGTAATGTATTAATTTATATTTGTGATGATGTAGTCGGTGCTGGCGGTGCTGGTGGTGCTGGTGGTGCCGGTGACGTGTCGTCAGCCAGTCTGCGCGCTGCCCCGTGGAAACCCAACTGATTCATAACCAATGAGCCTTTTTTCATACAGGAATCACTGTGCGGCATCAATATTAAAACCAAATAGCTACTGATGTTGCGTATGTATGGATTATTAAATTTTAATCTCTGATTATTTGACTGTCTGAAGATTTGATTGTCTTAAAATACATCATATGTAGGCTGACTACTAAAAATCTGCTATCAATATCTATACCTGCTGTTGGAGTTAACTACTCCCAAATTTGCTACAGTTACACGTGAGATGAACGGAGAGTGTCTTCTTTCAATGGTTACTTACAATTTGGACAAGTAATCAGTGAGCACTTGTGGCGTCGCGTCAGGGCGGCCCGCGAAATCTAAAGGTGAAAATATTATGAAAAGTTGTGCAATAATTCACAACACATTCTTTCTATATTAGTATAACAAAATACCTGTGTTTGCCTCAAAGCTCAGCGCGCCCGCAGTGCACGCCAGAACGAATGGTTCTTAAACATCATATGTATTTTTTTCATCGTCATCTCGGGCCACAGGGATTTATTATTTCTAGTTCAGTATTGGCTACTTCCTATCGCACCTGTAGTACTTCTAGCACAAATTATCGACAAATGCAGCACAGTCACCCTGCGGAGGACGCTCGCTGGGATGTCTACGTTAATGTGATAATCCTGAAGGTCCACATACTGAAAACCAATATTCTGAAATGTAAATTACTTTTTTACTACACTAAGTATCGTTTACTTAACAACAAAAACATTTTGTTTGTTGCTGATTTTCCTGGTGCGGTTTGAATCGGAAACAGATTGACCGTAACGCAACTTTTAAATAATACGTTAATTAGGTATTACGTCACTGGGAAATTTTTGATGCTGAAACAAAACTATCTCAAGCCAGTACTTGCCTGTTGTAGCTATCTCGCGGTGGCACGGCGCACAGTGCGCGATAAAGCAAGCGAAACAATTTTATGCTTAAAATAAAATGGAAGTTTGCTCTACGAAGAAGTTGAAGTATATAAATATAAACGAAAATATTTTTAGAGGCTAAAATACAATCAACTATTAAATGGTGCTCCTTCGGAGTTCTCAATGAACCGGAGGTTTCATCATCATCAATATCAGTCATAAAACATCCGCTGTGGGACACGGCTCACCACCGAACCTTTTGACCCAGAGATCTATTTTAATTGCGACGAGACGAGCGACACGTTTACCTGATGGTAAATGATACGCTCATCCATAACAACGTGGCGCTAATTAGAATGGAATAAAATGAAATGTTAAGTGTAAGTAATTAATATCATTAGCTAGACCGCCCTACAGATCATAACACAGTAATGTTTGCGCAATACTGTTTGGCGGCAAAAATAGACGCTGCGGTGGTATCTGCCTGGGCGGTCTGCGGTAACAAAGACCTACCACTACTAATAATCAGAGAATAATTTTCTAATAACTGGCAATGTGATCTGAGTTTGGCTCTGAATAAGTACTAAGAGCAATCGGAAATGCTTAAACTTTTATGGTGTGCATTTTGATTCCGTGCTCTACAATGGCATCCCGCCGATTGTGTTGGAGGATAACTCATCGAGTGATAGACTGATTTAAGGTTTTACAAATAAAAGGAAAAAAGCCTTGAAAATTGTGAGCAGTTGTCCCCTACTTGGAAGGTCATGTCCCCGGCGACGAAGGTCTTCAAGGGTTTTGAATGCACTGGATGTAATGATTTATATTTATCTGAGCGAGACGCGGCGACGACCTCCGACGTACGACTCTAACGTACATCTGCAATAAAGAACTACGCTTCGGATGAAAAAATACTCTCCGACGTATGCAAGCTTTCTTATTTTGCCACAAGTTTTGAAGTTTCTTATGCAAGGTGTCTTCTGGAACTCTGATTATAAAATAAGGAGGAGAAAGTTAAAAGTTACTTAGTAACTCGAGAGGCGCTCTCGCTTAAGTGAGTGCGCTCGCCGGGCGAGCTGGCGGGCGAGCTGGCGGGCGAGCTGGCGTTGCGTGCCTGAAAACTGCAGTCGCCGCTATTTTCCTTGTTACTATTTTCGCATATTTGTTAATAAGCTACTTATTCATATTAAATGATTTGCTGACCACCGATAGTTTAGTGAAGCATAAAATTATTACAAAATTTATTTTCGTTGCCGTTAACAAACTGAAGTTTTAAAGATTTTGGTTATGAATTTGTAAGCCAAAACAAACTATAATTATGCTTAAGGAAACTAAAAAAATATTGAATACGAGTATATATAAAGTGCTGTTTTTATTAGTTCTATTTTTTTGTTATTTTTATGAAACTTAAAACATATTTATAACAAAGTGTTTCGTGAGTTTTTGTACGTTTTAACAAGACTTTGCTACTTTCTGAATTCGAATGTCAAATACGTAACAATTTTCATCGACGACCTATTCACAGATTAATAATAATGGATGTACTATTCAATGTTATATCTTGCATATTTAATTTCACTACCTATTTACAATTCCAACAAACGATTATTTTAAGTTATAACTGATGTTAACAAACAATCTGCGCAATTCAAGTAAGAACAGCAAGTAACATAATAAACTGTGGCTGCGGCGTCTGAAGCAGACAGATAGTCCCCCGACTCTCAATATTGTATATGTAAATAATAAAGAGTTCTATTATAGTCTAAATACAAATCAATAAATGTAATTTCTTTTAAAATACAGTGATCTTTGTCATAAGAAAAAAACTACGAGTAAAAACCAGACAACCATATACCTTCAAAATGTGTTTATCGGGAACATTTTCGTTTCCTGGCTATGTTTTCCTTCACCGGAAACTCAAGCTTTGAGGAGATCGAACCCGTGCCTCTTTGTCACGTACAGCGCGTTCAATCGTCTATACGAACCATACTTGATATGAGTCAGATGGTGAATTACCTGATGGCAAGTGGAAGAAGGTTCCTAGTGCCGCGGCCGTGACTGACTTGAAATTAATTAAATTTACAGCGCATGCACACGCCCGGACCGATCTGAATGCGGCGCGGGGCGGCGCGGGGCGGCGCGGGGCGGCGCGGGGCGGCGCGGGGCGGCGCGGGGCGGCGCGGGGATTCCCGTCGCAGGGTATAGCCCGCGAGCGGCGCTAAGCTGCTGCCTGACCCTGCAGACTTTGCAACCAATAACACCTATTTAAATTCTTTGAATACAAAATATAATAACACTGTATACATGAAACGTACAAGATAAAATTTTACTTGTCTTAAAAATTGAAGAACACACTAAAGACTACATACATATTATCCTGAAAGAACTACAACTGTTTTCTTTCAAGATTCAATATTATATTCGTTTCGAAGTTTTAGTACGTGATCCATTTCATTTAAGTCCAGAAATATAAATATTACTCTATTTACCGGATTTGTTGTCGTAATCCAAAAAATCCGAAGTCTGTTTAAATATAACGGCAGCGACACTGTCTATGTGACTGAAAAAACGCGCGTGTAACTCGACTGTTGGCTATGATAAAAAAAAATTATTAATATAAAAATAATGCTTACATTAACTATCTACAAAAAGAGAAAAAATAAGGCAACACAAATTAAAAGGAAATGTTAAAATGTGTAATCTAGACGATAACTGTAGCAAAGCAAAAGAGAAAGTTAATACAAAAATCGGAATCGAAGCTAAATAACTGCATCTTATACCATTCTATGGAGACTTTAGTGAAGTATTACTTAATTTAAAACACCATATAATGGTTCCATATATATATTTGCAGACTTGCCTAAAGTTTACGTGTGGTGCAATCGCTCTTGATATGTATTTTTTTGGCGAACTCTATTTTATTTCCTAAAATTCTGTAAGACCAAACATAAGGAAACGACGGTGAACTCAGTACTTGTAGGGGTATTTCCTTTCGTCGTTATCCTTTCGTACAGGTTCCCCTCTGTGGCGATGGGACTCACTATCTAGCTCTCTCACCTAAGTTAAACGACACGAAACCTATTCAGCCCTGCGTCTGCGCAGCCCTGTGGTATAAGGGCGACCCGAACAGGCCTGCGCTGTATTTACTCTCATCCGGTTTTCCCGAAGCAATGATAAATCGAGGCTTGCTACGTCATAATGTTTTAATGGAGTTACTGTTTTTTATTCAAACAGTATAAACAAGTTGTTAAAAATGAAACTGAAGGTCGTGCTCGGTCTCGTGCGTCTCGTGGACCGGCTCACTGGAACGTGTTTGTACACAATCCGCGCCGGAAGGCTGCCCAATACGTATCGACTTGGCCACTGCTGTGGAGAAACTGGAAAAGTCACGGATTTGACGAATTTTGACGGCGGTTGACGAGTAGATGTACCTGAGATAAGAATTTTATATTAGTACATCCAAAGTTTCGAAACATGTGAATTGATTTCGTCTATTATTATTGAGTAATCCCCACATTTTTTGGGATATATGTAAGGGCCGGATCGTAGCCAGGCACTAGCCTACACGAGTTAAAAGAAAATATGTCACGAAGATTACTATATTTTGGTTCAAATTTAGCTTTAAGATTTAATCAATATTATCCTGAGAAATATTAAAATAAATTTACTCAATATAGTTGAGGAAGGCAACGTGGACTTGTATACCAATCGACAAAGAATGTCATGCCGAAGTTCTACGACGGATTTGGCTTGGACAGAAATTTGATGTCCTTTCCTTCAGCAGCATCCGAAGACGGTCTTTCTGAGGGTTCCCGTTTCTGAATTCCTACCTGGCGTGGTAACCTCGTCCAGTGCGATGTCCAGCGCTATGAGACGGCGAAGTACCCTCGAGAGTTATATCGGCGGTGGTGCGGTGGTGTGTGGCTACGCGTTACGATCCTAACAGGAAAACTTGAATATTTCTGTAATGATTATTTTAATTGGCAAAGTTATATGATATTATAGTATATGGTTGCGAAGCAACGTGACCAGTCCCCTGCTGACGAAATTGATATTATTAGCATTCCAAGCGGCGCGCAATTAGCATTCGCGATGAGTTGATCGATCGGCGGCTGAGCGGCAGCCGTACGGTGGCTGTCCAGCGGTCGTACGGCGGCTCAGCGGCGGCTGTGCGGCGGCTGAGCGGCAGCCATACGGTGGCTGTCCAGCGGTCGTACGGCGGCTCAGCGGCGGCTGTGCGGCGGCTGAGCGGCAGCCGTACGGTGGCTGTCCAGCGGTCGTACGGCGGCTCAGCGGCGGCTGTGCGGCGGCTGAG
>DWIB01000117.1:0-15190 GCA_018248155.1 Cressida cressida
GAGACCACCCGGAGTATAACCACCGCCATGCCTATTTCTGCTAGCAAACAGTAATGAACAACCATTACTGTGTTCCGGTCGGAAGGGCGCTGTACTGTGTAGTGAAATTACTGGGGTGACGAAACTCAACTTCTTGTCACGGAGCGACGGGCGCAGTGTGGTGGTGTATGTACCACTCTGACTGGCGCCACATTGTTATGGGTGAGCGCATCATTTAGCATCAAAGCGACGTGCCGCTTGTCGTGTCGCTTACATAGTATAGCAAAAAAGAAAGCTAACGTTATGAGCGGGGCAGGTGCGCGGTGGGCAGTCGCGCTCGTCTTCACCGTCAGCGCAGTCGTCGCGGCCGTCGCAGCGCACGGCGGCGGGCACGCAGCGCGGCGGCGCGTGCGCCGTTGCGTTCCCGCGGCATTTGAACTGCCCGGCGAGGCACGCGAACGCGTCGCATGCGCGCTCGTCGGAGCCGTCGCGGCAGTGCGGCGTGCCGTCGCAGATGTGTGCCGGGTGTGCGCACTGTCCGCTGCCGCACTGGAACTGCCCGGGCGCGCACCGAAACTGCGGACACGACGCCGGCTCGTCCGACCCGTCCCCGCAGTCGTCCTACGAACGACACGACGTAACAATCGAATATACTTTTGTAGGTTGCGCATGTTCAAAATTAAATTCCTTCTCTTAACAATTATCAGCAAAAAAAAACAAAGACTCTACTGTGTTCTGATCTAAAACTTTTTATTAAACAATGCCATAGCGCTGAAACTAAATTTTTAATCATTAAGATACTAGATACTGGTTTGCTAGTTCACGCCTGGATTTGCAGGTTGTTTGGAGGTTATGATCACCTGCGTATCGCACCGCCACCAGAAGGGTATACACTTAAGCGTGTCTTTGCAAATGAACTGCGCCGCGGTGCAATTGGGCAGGCAGGAGCGCGCGTCCTCCCCCAGCACGAAGTGCTCCGGGCACGCGCAGCGCGCCGACGCCCGCCCTCCGGCTTCGGCGGCCGGGGTCAGCAAGCACAGACCCGTACAGTTCAGTTGCTCGCACAGAGCCGTCAAATCTGTGCCCAGAACAGACACATTACTCCAAACGTTCTAGTAACAGTAGTTACACCAGCTCTAGCTGCAAGCTTTGGTTCAGTATCGTACTACGTACGCGGGACCGGCGGCTGTCGCATGGGGTGGTACACCCGCAGATCCATGGGTTTATGCACGGTGTGCACCTCGGTACGACAGCGCCAAGCGCCGCCCTGTTCGGGTGACGTGTCATTCGATTCCTGAACATAATGATACAAACTTATCGTCTCCGATCTATCTTATATCTATTTTTGTTTTAGGCTAACAATCGTTACAAGCAGTACCTGGTAGCGAGGGTCGGGTCGGCGGCGGCAGCTCTCGATCGCGCGAGTTTCCCAATCGCTCCAGTACACGCGACCGGCCCACACGCCCAGCGCGAAAACATGGTGCAGACGCAGCCACGGCATCTGTTCTGTGAGTGGTACCATAACATAAACGTTTGTATCGCCGAAACTCGGCCCGAGATGTGAGTTAGCCAGGCGTGGGTGCCAGGGTACCTCGAGAGAACAATATCCGCATGTGGTTTCCGTCCAGGTCGGCCACGGCTACGAAATCTTCGCGCGCGTCTGCAAAATACAGTTCGTTAGCAGCCGGCAGCAGCGTGAGCGCATTAGGCCAGCCCAGGCCCGCCGCGAGCAGCACGCGTCGCGCCGACCCATCCATGCCGCATCGGCCAATGTGAGCGCGCGCCCCCCAGTCCGACCAGTACAAGGTTCTGTGACAGGACAAGAGCTATTTGAAATGGATTCAAAGATATATTTTTGAACTATTTTAAATTAATGAACTGAGACAGCCACGTTACGTACCCGGCGCTCGGGTTCACCGCGAGTCCTCGAGGCTCTGCTAGTCCGCCGCGCAGCAGCACGCGCCGATGCGCGCCGTCCAGCCGCGCTACTTCCACGGTGTCGGTACCCTTATCACACCAGTACACGTTGTGCGCAACCCAATCGACAGCCAGTCCATCCGGATTTTGAAGCGTCGCGCCCTGCACCAGCTGCTATCGAGTAAAATGGTTAGTCAATTGCTTCCATGGTGGCTTTTGAAGTAATGACACTAACAAAAAAATACACAACCTGATAATCGGTCGTCGACATATCTAAGGAGCGCAATGGCTCCCTGGGAGGTAAATTGGAGGTGAGGTATGTGCGGTCCTTCCGCTCGGGCCGGCACACGCGCTTGATGGAGCTGCCTAGACGCGTCACATCACTCCAGTAAAGGCAGCTACCTGCCCAGTCCATATCCAACGCCACCGCGTTGGTCAGATTATGCACTAGCAGTGACGTGACGGCACCCGCGCCCGCCTCTTCGCCCTCGATCGTCGTTTGCCGGATGTAGTAGCGGTTCGTAAATATCAACGATGCCCTGACGGCTGCAAGATTACATTGTGACTTGTTTAATGATTTGTTTTATCATTATTAATCGCCATAACGGAACTACAATCCAATGCTTTCTCGTAACACCAAAATAGATAAAACTTACGTGAGACAGGTTCGCAACTGATTCCATCTGCCATCAGCCTGTACCCTCCGTGGCAGGAGCACACGAAACTACCGATCGTGTTTCTGTACGAAATAATAACATTAATAAGGGCGAGCGCGGTTACAGCTTAAGATGAATAGTAATGGGAAGTGAACTCCGTGTTAGTGGCGTCGCCATTAAAAAAGTACCTCAAGGTACAAACTGCATATGCACAGGGCAGTATTGAGCAAATAATTGTGTAACACCATACATTTCATAATAATAAGACTATAGACTAAGATGGGAGTCAACGCTCACTAAGCACATGCAACGAGAACGATAATTATGAGGTGTTCTCTAAAAGAGAGAGACAGAAAGAGAGAGAGAGAGAGAGGAGGGGGGCGGGTGCTCTTTCAAAAATAGCCGATTCGGGATTTAAATATCGTTCACTGATGATACTGATGGTTTATATGTAGACGAAAAGGAAATGAATATCGTTAAATCATAGCAGTCCTGATAGTACAATAAGAGCCCTTTTAATAATTTGGTTTGGATATAAGTTTGAGAATGACTTACATATTTCCTGTTAACCAAATTTTAAATTGTTAAAGCTTTGATCACATAGAAGGATTTGTCCAGTAATACATATATGCTTTTGTATATACACATATACAAAAGCAATAAATAAAATCATATAAATTGCGCCACGTACCCTAGCGAGTTCTAATGAGTTAATGGTTGGGCAAACACATGGCTTTAGACAAAACACAAAAAATTAATAATTAAGTATTAGGAGATGAAAAGGTAGAATATGGTAAATTTAAAAAGTGCGCGTGTGTGTGTGTGTGTTGAGCAGGAGTGCGGTACAATAGGCGAGGTGGGGTCACCGGCAGCGGTGGTCGCAGGGCTCGTCCTCGGCGCATTCGTCGACGTCGCGGCACGCGCCCGCGCCCTCGCGCCGCCAGCCCGCGCGGCACCAGCACGCGCGCCCCACCGCCAGCTCCGTGCAGTTGTGCGCGCACTCGCCGTTCATGACCGCGCACTCGTTTACATCTGATACACGATACATGATACGCAGTTTATGTTATGATATTGAATGCGGCTCATTTGTTTGTTAAATGTATCTAAAGAATAAACTTATTTCTTTATTTAATGACAGATTTGTTTCTATAATCTATAGAAAATGTGAGCTCGCTGTTATGACAGCGCAAGAGTTTGGCCAATAAAGACTGAATAAATTGAGTGATTTAGGAACGAGATCAATATTAAAAGCATTAAATGTCGTTTTTTAATCAGCAAAGATCATTCAATTGTGTCTTAATTGTGTCGTCGAAATCAATAAAAACAGGAAAAACTGATTAAATGATTTAAAGGCTTATAACGCAACGGTATGTATGTACTGACTGCAATGGCGCTCGTCGCTGTAGTCGGCGCAGTCGTTGTTGCCGTCGCAGAGCGCAGCGGCGGGCACGCACGCGCCGTTCGCGCAGCGCCACTCGCCCCGCGCGCACCCCCACAGCGCCGCGCCCGCACCCTCTGAACTGGAGCCGAACGCGCGCGAGTACGACGCTGTAACCAACCAGTTGACACCGGTACATTATTATACCCTGCGGGCAATGAACACTTTTTATCTTTTTCTGTATATATTCACACATACAGGTAACATAATTACCACAAATCAGCGGGTCCTCGTCGGAACCTGCACCGGCGCCACCGCCGTCGAGGCAGTGATCGCGGCCATCACACACGAGTGCCAGTTCGACGCAGCGGCCTCGGCACCGCACTGCACCCGCACTACATTGCGACTCCGCGTCCACGCCCGCGGCGTGACTTTTAGCGGGGCCGACGGGAGTGGCGACGGACGCTGTGGCAGCAGTGGCGGCAGTGGCGGGCGCGATGCAACCGGGCGGTTCGTCTGACCCGTCGCTGCAGTCAATGTCGCCGTCGCAGTAAAGTGCCTGCGATAGACATTCACATAATGTAATATTTTTCGGTTTACGAAAACGCACAAATACAATTTAGGTAAGACATGCAGTGTGCAATGTACCATAGCGCTGGATCCAAACGTGGTTTCCTGATAGACCATAACAGCAATTGCAAATTAATATTGAACATATAAAAATAAGTGCGTACGGAATCCAGGCAGAGCGCGGAGGCGGGACAGCGGAAGGTGCCCGAGGCGCAGGGGCACGCCGCCTCGTCCTCCGCGTGCGGGCAATCCGCTTTCCCGTCACACACGCCGGAGGCGGGTGCGCACGCGCCGCTCTCTGCGCACCGGAACAGGCCGGGCCCGCAAGTGCTGGCGTTGCCGCCTGGAGAGGCCTGTACGCGACCTGAACGAAAACATCATGAAATAGCTGGTTTATGAAATCGATTCAAAAACAAATATAATGAAAAAGAAACAGAAATGTAACTGCACGCCAATGCATTTGCCAAATAATATCTAATGAAGAAAATCACTCCAATCCAGACCTCGAAGCAAAGATGCTGAATGACTACAACAAAGGCACTTTTAGGTAATAAACCAGATGGAAATGTATTCACATATACGTACGCACGCACGCACAAACACCAAAGAGCGCATGTGGATAAAGAATCAAAATATGATGCAAAAGTCATCGAAGTAGATTTTAAAGAAATTTAAATTGTAGTTTATGGTTATATTTATAGTGATAATATCATAATCAGCATCAGTGTTGATTATCTGATGTGATTTTTTTCACCCAAAAGGATACTCACTCAAACGTATTTCACTTATATTATATACATACTTACATATTGTCACTTACATCGCAATTAATAAAAAACATGACGCCACTAACCGCAGTGCAAAGTCTCGTCGGAACCATCGCTGCAATCGTTCTGACCGTCGCAACGCCAACCCAGAGGAATGCACTCGATTCCACCACCATCCGGTTGCGTGGCACACTTAAACTGATCCTCGGCGCAGTCGCCCAAAGCTGCCTCTTTCGTAATGTCCGGAAAGGTGAGCTCTGTTTCCTCATCGCCCGGGCTACTCTCCGTGGTGTCTACAACATTATTTACCTTGTTTTCAATGATGTTCTCGCTTGATGCCGGCACGAGTTTTGAGTCACGAGTCACACACGACCACTCACCGCTGGTACAGTGCAGCTCGTCGTCTCCGTCGGGGCAGTCGGTGACCCCGTCGCAACGCCATGCGGGCAGATAGCACACGCCGCCCGCGCCGCAGCGTTGCGCACTCGTGCCCAGCTCGGCGCAAGATGCTCGCGCGCACCCGCGCTCGTCCGACGCGTCGGGGCACTGCACTACGCCGTCGCACCGCGCCGCCAACTCGACGCACATGCCGTCGTCGCACCTGCACATTAAAAGCGTTTCCCGTGGCGGTATGAAGCATTAAACAGAAGCATTTGCGTGAAATGACCAGCCGATGTAGTAGTGTTGCAAGTACTTGATATGCGCAGGCGGGCAGTCGCAATCGAGCTCGTCTGTGCCGTCGTCGCAGTCGATCCGGCCGTCGCACCGCGCGCCGCTCGCCACGCAGCGCCCGCCCGTGCCGCACTGCACCCACCCCGCCGGGCACGCGCGAGACGCTGACAAGATCCAATAACACTCCCTGTTACCATCTGCTTACTTAATGCTGCATGCTATGAGTACTATACTCCAATACAAAAGATTTGTTTTATTAAACGCGACTAATGGTATACAAAACAAAGTTATAAGTTGCAGATTACAGGGAGCTAAAAATATAAAAACATGCGATGTATACAACCAACATTAGTGTAGGATAGTGAAAATAATTGTAAATACGATAACAAAATATTTGTCTCTGCAGCCTTGTTCTTGACAAATGTCGCGCAACTACACGCGCCTCTGTGAGTTTTAATTAAAGTAAATGATTATCTATTTTAAGATCCCTTTGACGCCGCCGAACGCTTCGTAAAAGCCGCCGCTGCGGGCATTAATATTTTAAATATCAATTTATTAATTTCTTTGCCATTTGCCGCAACCAATCCCAACAGAGGAATGCTTTTAATGTGCGGATCTAATACGCAATGTTTTGTGGAAAGAGCAGGCCAGTTCGCCGGGTGACTGTCAGCGAGGGAAGTCGCCTCATAGAGACTCGGGGGCGCCGCTCAACTTCGTAATAGTGTGGTACGGTACGGTCACGAAAATAAACCAGAAAAATTCTAAAATACCATCTCAATCCAAATGGCTCGACTTTGATGGCAGTATCACCACACAAAGAACTAACAGGTGCGCGTGCGCATGTAGGTAGCATGCAGGTAGCATGTCCACTTGATTGCTTATTGAGAAACAAAAATTGTGATTTTATGATCTTTTATAGTGTGTTGTATACTAGAAGGAGAATTATGTCCATTGCGTGCGCATAACGTATAAAGGAGAAACAAGAATATTAAAGTAGGTATAAGTATATCAATACACTGAATTATACTATATCCTATGGACAGTGTATGTATGTTATGTTTGCACATAAATAATGTGACATGAAAATGTAAAACCGTTCAATTTACCAAATTGAAGGGTTAAATTTATACAATGAATGCAGTGAATAAATTTAAATGAATAATGTACAACGATGCGTAAAATAACAAACACTAACTGCAATAATAGAGGTCTTCGTCGCTGGCGTCCGTGCCGTCGCCGCAGTGCGGTACGCCGTCGCACACTAGCTCCAGCGGCACACAGCCGCCCTCTGCGCACGCAAACTCTCCCGCCGCGCACTCTGCGCCGCGCACCGACGCGCACGCCAGCCCGTCCCGCGCCAGCGTACGTCCCGGCCCGCACCCGCACTGCACGCGTCCCGAACTCGTGAGCGAACACAGCTCCGCGCAGCCACCGTTCAGTATCGAGCAGGGATCTTTCTCACCTGTGAATACAATTTCATTAGCCGTTCGCAGACAGATTCTGCCTATAAACCACCCGTGTTTCGAAAGAGAATTCTTACAGATTTGATGCTGCGGTGCTACGACGACGAGCGCCATGGGACGCGGCAGGTGACGCCGCAGCGGACGTGCACCGCCGGCGAGTTTGTCTGCGCGCAGAATTGCACGCGCCACCCAATCCGACCAAAACACCCAGTTGCCTCCCACTGCCACCGCGAACGGGTGTTTAGCGCCTGACCGCGTCACCACCTGCATCGTACCAAACAGGCGAAGACTTAACAAGAGACAGTCTCGGAGTACACTCGCCCGAGGAACGCGAGTGTGCCAGTGCTGGGTCTACGCGTGTCCAGCCCATATACGCCTTTAACAGGTACGCACGTGTCGATGGGAGCCATCGTAGTGCGCGCGCTCGATCTTATCGAGCCGCGCGTCGGCCCAGTACAGGCGGCGCGCGCTATGGTCGAGCGCGAGTCCATTCGGCATCAGGATGTCCCTGCTGATGACGGTCTGTAGACCGAGCCCGCCGACGTGAGCGCGTTGTATCGAGGGGTGCGACTGGTTCCAATTCGTCCAATAGAGTCGTCTGTAATAAAAAGGTAATACAGGTTAGATGAAATGGAGATGTGAAGTAAATCTGTTTAATATAGTATTAACGCATAAAAGTAGACTTACTCCTCGCAGGGATCGAAGTCGAGGCCGCGCGGGCGCTCGCCGGCGGGCAGGCGCAGCACGTCGCGCACGTAGGCGTGCCGGCGGTGTCGCGGCGTCGCGCGCACCAGCGCCACGTCTACGCCGCGCACGCCTGCCGCGCTCGTCCAGTACAATCCACCCGACAATCTCGCGTACACCATGCCTTCTACGGCGCCCACCTCTGCGAAATCACCAACTTTGTGATTGTACTTGTCCCTGTGCCAATCCACATATACATAATATCTTTTCATATTTTTTTATCTTTAAGGTTCTATAATAGTAAATGTGCTGATGGTTTATCTATTGAACGAAATAAAATAATAAAAACGCTGAGAGCGTAGTGGCGAGTGATAGGAGTGATAAGAGTGGTACTCACGCTCCAGCAGCACCTCGTGCCCGCTGCCGTTGAAGTGCACCGTATTGATAGAGCCGCGCTGGATGTCCGAGTAGAACAGCCGCGAGCCGCTGTACTCGTATGCCAGCGCGATCACGTTGCGCATCAGTTCCCTGCACGCATCAAACCAAGAAATAACGCACTTCAGAATAAAGCGTTATAATACGTATATACGAGCGCTGGCCAGCACGAACAACTATCACTGTTATGTAACTAGACATTTTTGTTTTATCTTAAATTATTTTCCAGTCAGGGTTGTTTATACACACGAGCTCCAATCCCATTGACATTTAATTTTTTTAACTTTTCATACTCGTAGTTTGTATTCCAGTTTATCACATTTTATTTGTTTTGATAACATGGTTAAAGGTCGAGTTAGCAGGCTTTAGAAATATGTGACGACTTCCGACTTCCTTTATTGGAACCGGAATTGGACCCCCAGTTACCAACCAGTAAAGAAAACAATATCCAGAGAACCGTTACTTACTTGTCTTCGATTGGCGGGTAAGGCGAGTTGAGGTCGGTCTCGTTGTCCAAGTGTATGCTGTCGATCTTCGTGATTCTCGAATACATTATGAAAGCCTTGTGCGCTGCAAAGATGCAAACATTAGAATATAATAAAGGTCACCGGGAAGTCTCGTCCTATTGTACGATCACCGATGTTATTTGACTGGCACGACGAGGACATGAGCGGTCAGTACACTTACGCAGGCACGCCTTGCCATCGGGCGCGAGCTGGCCGTGCGGGCACACGCAGCGCGCGCGCGACCCGTCCCACAGGCACAGCGCCGCGCACGCTGCGCCGCCCACGCCCGCCGCGCACGGGTTCTCGCTGGGCCCGTCCTCCTGCCGTCTCCTTGACCAAATCTAACTCATAATAAACAACGATACATGATTAACAAATATTGTTACTAGATATCTACAAAATAATCATGTACAGAAATAGATTTTTGTTTTTCATTTGATTCAGTAAGAAATTTTTATTCCCATTATTCAGTTTACAACATCCAACTTTCATCTGTATCTGGACACCATTAGGTAGGTTTGTTGTATCCACATCCAAGTAGTAATGTACATATATCAGTGTTTCAGTGTTAAAGCACCATAATTATTATCTAAATAAGTAAAATTGGCATGAATTTATTCTCACCATCAGGTCCGTACGATGGAAGACGACATTATGCCGCATGACTCTGTAGTCGCTTAGATTGGCGAGCGGCGCCGTCACCACGCTGCCGAGTTTCAGTGTCCTGTTGATGTAGCGGCACATTTAACACAACATCTGTGTTCTGTACCACGAGAACCGGGGCTCGCTATATGTTTGACTAGATATTATGATATTTTGATATCGTATAAAAACGCCATCACAGCTGTGGTCTGATTTAGTTTACATTAATAATATAGTGTTTATAATTTTCGTAACAAGGGTGCCCCGCAGGTTTACTGAGCATTAAAGCACATACGTATCGAGCCAGTAGACGCGGCCCCGGTGCAGCGCGATCGCGACGGGGCGATGGAAGGGCGCGCCGTGTGCGACGCGTGTGCGCAACTCGCCCGCGTACGTCATGCACCACACGCTCGCCTCCGCCGCCTCCGCCGCCCCCGTCGCCCCCATCGCCCAGTACACCTGCTGCCTCTGCAGGTAACGAGATAACGGGCGGTTAGCGTGCAGGCTCACTCGGCACACTCGGCATACCCGGCACACGCGACGGGCTCACCTCGAGGTCCAGAGCGATGGTTGCGACGGCGGTGCCGTTGTGCAGCAGCTCGCGGTGGGAGCCGTCGGGGCGCACGCGCTGTATCCACCCGCCGCCCGACATGAACAGCCACCCGCGCTCCGCATCCATCGTCAGTTCTGTACGCGATGTTATACATGGAAGTTTCATTTTATGTAGACTACTTCACAGATATCAGTTACGAACTTATTTTACTACACAGTATTCAGAAGTGATGTCAAATTATAAATAATTAAAAAGTGAGTAAAATTTAATAAATCTCTTCCCAGTTGTGATAGATGTTTTAGAATGCTTATGGAACTGCAATTCCAGTCAAGTCGGACGCGGTAAGCGTGTTTATAGACCCTATGCGTTGATTAATTGCTACGGCACTGAGCGCTGCTGGTCGAAAAGAGCGCAATGTTTAGTTTGAGGTTATAAAGTTTTTAGAGTAATATTTTCTAATAGAATAAGAAAAGTTTATAACGTTCATAACTACCATTGTATGTATGGTTATGAGGTGGTATGAGGCCTTATGATGATTAGGGCACTTTTACACTTTAGCTCTTTCACTAGTATAATATACCGGCCCAAATTAGAACGGATTGCCGAATCATAGCTATGTTAATAAGTTTATTGTGTTCATAGTTAATAAAGTATAAAATATAATCACCAGAGACAGCAAAGGGGTCGGTGTCTAGCAGCACGTAGGGGTGCTGGCCGTCGAGTCGCGCGACGTGCAGCAGCGCGCGCCGCGGGTCCGCCCAGTACAGGTTGCCGGCGCGCCAGTCCACCGCCAGCGCGGAGACCGCGGCGCGCCCCTCGCCGCCGTCCCCGCCGCCAGCGCCGCCGCCGCCCGCCGCCGCCGCCACCCGCCGCCGCGCGCTCCCGTCGCGCCGCGCGCGCAGTATGCACTCGCGCTCACCGTCTACCCAGTAAAGCCACTCGCCCTCTGCACCGAGTATTTCTATTTATAGGACGCTGATACGTTAACATTTTTACTAATTAATGCACTCGTATCACTCGACTCACCGGCGTAGTAATCGATAGCGGTCGCCATGGAGAGGCCGGGTATGGGCGGTAGCAGGTTCGGTTCCGAATCATCGCTAGTCGCATTCAGGTGTATTCCTTGCACATCCGAGTCCAGAGGATAAATGAGAATTTCATCAATCGCTGAAATATACAAGTTGAATAGATATTAAAAAAGTCAATTCATATTTATGGATATAATCAGTCATAAATAAAGTATTTGCCCAAAGACAGACGAAAAAGGGAGGTGTGCAACTTTATTTACCTTTGATTAAACTTGATAATTATAGATAACACATCTGCTTATGAGCACATGGATAGTCTGTGGCATATGTTCGAGATTGTGTACAGATAGATGGTGAGGAGAGTGAACTCACGCGTGCAGCTGGTGCCGTCCCGCGTGTAACCAGTCGCGCAGCGGCAGTCGCTCTGCGCGGGGCCGAGCGGCACGCACAGGTGTGCGCAGCGCTCCGCCCGCGAGCGGCGAGCGCACGCCCCGGCCCCGCCGCCGCCGCCGCCGCCGCGCTGCGCCGCGCTGTCCCACACGCGTAGCGACAGCACTGCATCTGTCGCACGCGCACATTTTCTACTGTCTGTTTTCTACTGTTCTTTCTAATGTATGATATTTGACAATTTTTTTTATATAATATATATAAATAATTTTGGATAGTTTAAGAGTTTATTCGTAATTTCATGAAATGGTTTCAGATTGTACCGGTGTTGTTTCTGAGCGTGCGCGCATCCTCGCAGCGCAGCGCCCCGCACGCGCGCAGCGTCTCGTCCGCGTCCGCCCACAGCACGCGCCCGCCGTGCACCTCCACGGCGAGCGGCCGCGCCCCGACGCCCAGCGGCAGCTGCCCGAACACACCGAACACACCGAACACAACCGTGAACCATTTGCAACAGATTCAAAGTTTCACGCATCACGTAAAAGCCATTATTTTTTTTTAATTACATAGGCTTGTGATCTTCTAGGATCGCACATAATCAAACGCGGAGATGTATTCTAGGTGATACGGCGCACTAGTCTAAGAGAAACGCCACCCGTTGGTGTTAAAAGGTATTCACCTCAAACCGCTTGGTTTTGAAACACTTACTCCGGCAGACTGTTTGAGGACCTCGCCGTTCCTATTACGAAGGATATAGCGAAATACTTTGTCCTCTTGCGTAGAGTATCCATTTTGGACTCGAGATGATTATTTTATGAAATAATCCAAAGTACTTGCTACTTTGATCAAGCAACATTTGATACAAATATTAAATACGCAAACATGAACACATCCCAGTTTCCAAAATTTGATTCCCTATCAAGAAAGGAATAGATTTATCCAATTATTCAGAAATTGTGTCTCATCCTGTAAATTATATTTCAAATTAATGAGAATAAATAATGAAAAATTTAAGTATTAGTGCTTAAAATGATTCGAGAAGTTTTTGCAGTTAATTTATTACTGCATAAAAAAATTCAAAGAATTGGCATGAACTGTGATCATAGCGATGTTGGTGGAAGATAATGATAACCATAATAATTTGCTGTGTTCTGTGTTCTTAATCTATTAACACCATGTCTTTCAATTGAAGGCCATTCGATTTAATCCCGCACCGCCAGGTACTTACAGTTGACAGCTTGGCGGTGGCGACATCGTAGTACTGTATAGTAGCCGTGCCAGAGTTGACCCAGTACAATCGGTTGTTCTCCACGTCGATCACGAAACCTGGAAATAGTCAAGGGTCTCTGATGCTTTGTTTACAAAATTGACTGAAACTATGTACAGTACGCATGTAGATGTATGAGCCTAAATACTTGCACGTACTGGTAATTCCTGCGAGGTCCGTATGGTCGCGTGCGCGCAGCAACACTTTGCGCATGGAGCCATCTCCGCGCGCGCTCTCGATGCGCTCTCCGCCCGCAGCGCTCGCGCCCAACGCCCAATATAGCTGGCCCCTGATTGCATTATATCATTTTATATCAACCGACGCAGCCACTGGTATTAAATAATCTATTTACCGGCACCTCCGCCCCCCATTTTTATGAACGTAATAAAAATGATGAGATAATTTAGAAATATCACTATAATTTCCTTTTCCATACTAACCTAATGGGGTCTACAAGTAGCGCAGAGAGATGATGCAGGTCCGCGTGGCGCAGCAGGTGCACGGTGCGTTCGCCGTCGGGCGAAGTCGCGGCCAGGGCGCCGTCCCCGCAGTAGTAAAGCAGCCGCGCCGCCCAGTCCAGCGCCAGCCCACGCGGCGCCGTAGCGAACCGCGACACGACCGACGTCACGGCGCCGCCCGTCAAATGTGTTCGCTTTATCTCATTTAGCTGCCGGTCAGAAAGGGGAACCGGTGTAGAAATAAGTAATTTGTATATTCCGACACAGAGCGCCCAATGTCCAGTTCGCCGATCCAAACAGGTTGCCGACTCGTGCAGTACGCCACATGCCGCGGGACAATGTAGACGCAATTATCAATGCGCATTGTAGCCAATGTATTGCAGCGTGTACCTCGGTGTCGGCCCAGTAGATGTAGTAATCTGCGGCGAGATACTGTAGGTAAGCAGGCGCGGAGACGTCGGGCCCCGCGACCGAGGGCACCAGTGTTTCCAAGGGTGCCGACACATCTACGCCCCGTATCTCACCCTCGCGCCCGACCAATAGCACCTTTTCGTGCGCTGACAAAAAAAATATTTTAAATTTATTATTCGGCATAAGAGTCTTCAGTGGCGACGCGCGCTGGCCCTGTGAGAAGAGAATAAATACCTTCACAGGTGCGCTGGTCTACAGCTAGGCGCATAAGGTGTGGACACGCGCACACGCGCTCCTGCGGCGAGTCAATAAGACACAAGTGCGAGCATCCGCCGTTGCGTTCGCCGCACGGGTTGGAGGCCGCAGGAGGTTGCCGGCTCGGGTGGATCACCTGTCAACAAACAACTAACTCTCGGTCAACGTTTTAAAGTACGACGTACAGCATTCGGTGAAGATACGTTACCTTTATATCAAACGGCTGAGAGAGAGTGCGCTGCACGACGGTGACGCCGGAGCCATCCCACTTGTTGGCGCGCACCACGCAGTTGCTGCGCCAGTCCGTCCAATACACGTGCGACTCGAACACGGTGATGGCGAAGGGGTGCGCGAGCGCCGGGTGTCCGCGCAGCACCTCGCGGTGGTCGTCCCCCGAGTACGTCGTCGTGTGGATCGAGTCAGACCTGCCGCACCCACACTCGTCATTATCGGCGTTCGAGACATCCTCGTAATCATCTCCGACCGGATGTTTCCTACTCTCGCCCGTACCTGGCGTCGATCCAGTAGAGGCGCTCGGCGAGGTGGTCGAGCGCGATGCCGTTGGGCCAGGCACCGTCGCTGAGCGCGTCGACGCGCACTATGCTCGTGCGGCGGCGACCCGCCAGAGACGCGCGCTCTATACGCGGCGCCTCAGCTTCCCAGTCGCTCCAGAACAGGTAACCTGCTCGGAGCATTCTCCTTACGTAATACATTTTATTTTCACAATGCATGTTACCACAGGGAGATTGCACATGTCAATTATTAATCTTTTTATTCAATTGATAAAGAGATAAAATTAATACCAAAAGAACAGCAATCCCAAAATGCCCGGAGCAGTCCAAAATAAGAGATCTCTGCTGAAAATTTTTGTTTTACTAGTGCGACTAGTGCGTCGCTTAGTACATTATAGCGATGTAGCTTCAAACAATATCGCACCCGAATATCTTCTGTGTTGGAGTATGTTCGGTGCACACAATGTCTAAGTAAAGTTATTTTCTTTCTTAGCCGTTTTCATTCATGCCAAGACAAGTTTTTTTTCTTTATAAATGTTCTACTATCATCATAACACAAACACAGACCAGCGTGTCAAACATATAGATCCAGACCAGGGCTTCTTAACGTATGGGTCGCGTTCCCAAATGAGGTCGCGTAGCAAAATACTGCG
>DWIB01000118.1:0-15165 GCA_018248155.1 Cressida cressida
TATATTTAATAAATACCTACCCGACATTTGTCTAGATATTCCGGAGTGATCTTATCAACCTTCTGAACATTATTCAGCTTGCCTTCGAACTCTTTTACCCATGTACTCATCTTCTCAGAAGTCTCCAGGAAGTCCGACCAAGCCGATAGGCACTTCTCTAGCAACTTCTTAGTGTCTTTGCAAATGTGTTGCAAGTTCTCCCATTCAATCTTTAACTGTTTTATCTCTTGGTTGATGTTGTCCTTTCCTTCGTTACCCGTCGTTTCAAGAACAGCTTCGCTAAGTTCTACCGCCTTTTTGAGCAAAGCTTCTCCTTTAGGCAGTAACTCTATAATTTTGTTGACGTTCTTTAATTTTTTCTGCACCTCTTTTTTCTCTCCGTGTGAGTCGGAGCATTGCTGAATCTCAATCTTGCAGTTACGAATCCAGTCGTAGAAGTTGTCGTACGAGTCTTTGTACTGAATGTGAGAATTCACATAATCTTCAAGTTTCTGTAAAATAAATTATTTTATTAACACAACAAAATTGTGATATCAAAGCGTGCTCTCTCAAATACTCCAGCTCTCATAAGTTATAGACTGAAAAAAGCGAAGTTGTCATAGAGGCAGATTTGAAGATAAGAGTAACCATAAAAAGCTGTTCCCTTAATCCAGCTCCTCTATATTGTTATTAATCTGTTTATTTAATTATTACTTACACCAATCATATCATTAACTGTTTTTCTTATATTGTCATATCTCTTCATTGTATCTTCAATATCCTTTGATTTTAGAGAAGCGTCCTCTTGAAGCTTTTCATTGAGTTTATTGACAAGATCCTTGTGTGAATCTATATCCCTATTGAAAGTCCTAAACTTTTCCAACTTGGCCTTCTTTTCCGAAAGATCATTGAGCAGCGAGTCGTCCGATTGAATCTTTTGATCAATATCGTCAAGCCACTCGACGAGGAGTTTGTGAATCTAAATAAGTAGCAATTTTACCATGACATGTATAAAATTATAATTTTCTTTCAAATTGAAGCATAAAACACATGCAATATTTATTTCCAGTCGCCATATCCATGTAAAATATACTTACCTTAGAAATATCATCAAACTGTGAAGCTCTGCTTGTCAACTTATTCCTAACTTCCTGTAGGTCAGCAATGAGTTTATCAAACTCTTGCTTCAAGTTGTCTGTATCTTCCTGGATCTTTGCTGCACCAGTTTGCTCAGTGTTCATTATCACTCTTTCTTTCAGCTCTAGAAGATACCTTAATTTGTTCTGACCCTGCTCTAGAGATTGGCGAAGGAGTTTCACTGTATTTAATTTGTTATTAACCTCTTGCAGGGTATTCGGAATATCGGCGCATTGGTTCAACTTCTCGCGAGTTCTATCCAACCAGTCCTGGCATTCCCCGTACAAAGCGTTATGTTGTTGATGCTCCTGCCAATTTCATGTTTATTGTAATAATTTTCACAGCTAATATCAAAATCGTATCGTAATTAAATGAGTTCTTTGGACTAATAAAATACCTGATAATGCAGTTCCAATCTCTTCATGACTTCTTTAGCTAACGACAGCAAAGCGTTGTACTTGGTAGTGAGCTGGGTGATGCCATTAGATATCCTGGTATCGGCACATGTTTCCAGAAGTGTCTGTGCTCGCATGTTCAATTTATCCAGCTCAGCTTGCCAGTCGAACAAAGTTTGTAAGTGCTCCTAAATGGAAACATTATTTTAAACGTCTTTTATTTTTGTATTCCCTCTAAAGAATATGTTAACATGGAAAAGTATTTACGTTGTTTACATTTGAATAGTTTATCAGTTAACTAGATCTTTTTTGTATTTACAGTGTAAAAACGACTTAGTGACAAACAATCTCATATATTTATTAATTATTACCTGGAATTCTTCAAGAACAACTTTCTTCAACTCCAGGCTGTCCTGCAATTTGTTAAAGGATTGCACAAGTTTTTCAGTCTTCGACAACCAATCTAAGGCTTCTTTGTATTGCTCTTCGTACTCTGTCCATTTAACGATCCCTCCTTCAATCAGTGCTTTAAAGCTATTTAATTGTTCCCTGCAAACGAATATATTCTTTAATTTAAGTTTTACACTTTTTTTAGCCAAATAACAATCTTTCAGAATGTTTTACTGAAATTGCAAAATAGATGAAAATACATTTGTAAATTACTCACACGTATGTATCAAATTCTTCCTGCAAAAGAGCCACTTCTTCCTCAATATCCTCTCTGTCGTCGTCATCGGCAAGACCACATGAAATTTCTCCCTGCTCCAATGCCTTTTGCAGCTTTTTCTGACCCTCTGGTAATTCACTTTCTAAGACTTTAAGTTGTGATATTTTGCTACTTAGCGATTCTTTATCTCCAGTTGCGTCGGAGCATTTACCTAGTCTTTCCTTAGCGGCTCTGATCCACTGGACGAAATCTGCACCAGCGTCAATAAACGCTTGATGTTGTTCAACGGTCTCCCTCTGTTTCTCGTATAAATCTTTAGCCTGTTTTGACAGTGTTTCGTATTTGGTAGTAATTTCAGACGCGGGAGCCTGTTGCATTAACTCTGAAGCCTTAGACGTTACAGACTGTATCATGGGTTCAAACGAAACGATATCTTGAACAATATTGTTTGTTTGACGTAGTGTGGCTTTTCTCTCACCTAAACTTAGACCTGTAGTGAGACCGGTGAGGCGGTCCTGACCTTTTTTAGATTTAGCAACTTTTTGTTCGCAAACTTCCTGTAACTTTGCCTCTCGGTCCGAGATCCATTGTTGAAGTTGAGAGTAACTAGAACTATAATCTGCCCATTGTAACAAAGCTGTCTCTAAATAAACTTTAGCAGTGGTCATTTTTTTAACTAGTCGGTCCCACTCATTTTGTAATTCCTTTAATTCGGTGTTTATTTTATCCTTTCCATCTGATCGAGTATTTCTCAAAACCTTTTCTCCGCTGTTGACAGTGGCGTGCACTAGATTTTGTCCTTCTTCACGACGCTTTAAAAGATCTTCGATTTGTTCTAAACGTTTTTGCAAGGCTTCTTTGCTGCTGTTATTACTAGCATCGCTACCGCTACGTATAATCTCCCAAGCGTCATCGATCCATTTCTTCGTTTTTACGTAATTATCATCGTAGTTTTGGTGTTGCTCATAGTTAGTTTCTACTTTCTTTAGAACGTCATTAGCCATATTCACAAGAACTTGATATCGCGAATTAAGGTGACGCAGCTGGTTGGTAACATAAGTGTCAAGATGCGAAGAAAGAAGGCCGGCTGCAGAAGTGTTGAATTTTTCAATATCCGATTTGCCTTTTAGAAGCTGATCAACAATTTCTTTAACTTCGTTTACTTGAGCCCCCTTTTCTTTCGCTGTACCGAGCAACGCTAACTTGTGGTTTTTGATCAGAATTTCTTTTTGTTGTAACCAATCTGAAAGGCGTTCATATTCATCTTTATATTCGCGCCACTGGCTAATAGTATTTTCCAATTGATTTTTCTGTTGTTTTATCTCATTAAAAAGACTATCGAAGCTTTCTTTAAGAGCTTTCATTTCATTCTTAATAGTAGTCTGCCCGTCTGGAGACGTGCTAGCTAAAACTACTTCTCCTGTATGTTGCAAATGCTCTAGTAATAGTTCTCCCTGTGCTTGCTTATTAATAAGAGCGTCTAACGGAGTAACAGCGTTCTCGATGGCCAATTTATCACTTAACGATTTTGATTTTAACGATGGGACTTTTTCTCTCGCTCTACTTAGCCACTGAATAAGTTCATCATGCGCCTCTTTATACAAACGATGATCTTTATATTGCTCTTCTCGGTCAGAAAGCAGTTTTTTAATTTTATCGTAAAGTGAATCGAATTTGTTAAGAGATTCTTGTGCCCTTATTGCAGCCGGATTTTGCTGTCCACTAGTTATCATTTCATTTGCTTTGGCTTTTAGCGTATCAACTTCTAAGCGATCACATCGAGCTTTTTCTTCAACTTCTTTTAGTTTTTCTAATTGAGCTCGTTTATCGGACATTGAACTTTCGAAAGGTGTTAACTCCGCTAACATGCTCTCAAGCCAAGAATTACTTTTATCGACGAACTGAATTTGCTCTAAGAAACCGGCCCACTTAGTGACAGATTCGTCTAAAATATTCTTGGTTTCTATCATTCTTGACAATAAAGCAGACCATTGCTCTTGCAATGTTACCAAAGAGTGATTAATGGCTTCGTGGCCAATAGGTGCAGTATTAGCCATCACGTTTTGTGCGAGTTCAACCAATGCTTGTACTTTCGTATATCCTTCGTCTTTAGAAAGTAATAGATTTTGTATAAGAACTAATTTTGTTTCTAAATCGTCTTGCGAACATGAGCTTAAATCAGCACAAAAGTCTAATTTATCTCTTAACTCTTCAATCCATTGCGAACATTCTGCAACATTAGTAGTAAACTCTTGATGTGTTTTCACGTATTGCTGCCATCTATTTGTCAAATCTTTTACTTTCTGAGATAATGTCTGATATTTTACAGTAAGATCTGATATTTGGGAACCACGGGGACCGAGCATTCCTGTATATAGATGTTGCGCTTTTTCAGTAATATTATCAATTTCAAGTTCTTTAGCTCGGACTTCTCCTTGTAGTTCTTGGAATAAGTTGTACTGTTCTTGTTTTTCACTTAACGTTGCTTTAAGGTCTACAGCATGTATTTGATTATCTGTGTTTCTAATCCAAGCCAGGCACTGTTCTTTCATATTTTCGTATTCATTCCATTGTTGAATTTTATTTTCCAGAACTTCTATTGTTTTATTGATAAAAGATACTAATCCCTCCCACTCCTGATGAGAAGCGTCAATTTGATTTCTCACATTAGCTTGCCCGCTGCTTACAGTACCTGGCAATACCTTTTCTCCTAAAGATCGTATTTTATCGATCCTATTCTTTTCTTCGGGTAAATTAACTTGCAACGATTTTAATTTTTCGCAATTACTACTTAATGCAACTCTTTCTAAGTTAACTTCACCCCATAATTGAGCTGTGTTATGAGTTGCTTCTACCCATTCCTGAAGATCCATGACGGCTTTCGTATACTGTTGGTGGTTGTTTACAATAGCTTCATATTGTTCAACAAAAGATTTTGCACGAGCAAGAATAATGTCATGCCTTTGTTTGAGTTGATTTAGCTCTTTCGCGATATCTTTTGTTACATCTGGCAGACTTTGAGCACGAATTTCTAAATCACTAATATCTTGTTCATGTGCGATAGCATCTTGAAGGAAGTTTCTATACACATTTAGCTGAATCCGTTTTTCGTCTAATGTAGCTTTCAATTCGATATCTTTAGGAAGGTTCTTCTCGGCAACTGTTAGCCATTGTTGAACGGTTTTCAAATTATCTTCAAATGATGACCATTTACTAAGTTCAGAATCTAAGTCTCTTTCAGATTTAGTGATACTGTCATATAAATTGTCTATAGCTTGTTGTACATCCTGTAATTGTTGTTCAATTAATTCTTTCCCTTCTGGCGAAGTGGATGGATATAATTTTTCTCCGAGTTCAACTGTGTTGTTGACTAGAAGTGTAGCATTTCTTTGTTGGCTTAACAAATCGTTCAAACTTTCCCGCTTAGCGTTAATACCCTCAGGAGTACTTGACACATTTCTCTGGCATTCTTCAAACTTGTGTTGTGCGGTCCTAATCCAATCTGTACATTGATTATATTTACTTTGATATGCCGTGTGATCATTGACCGCTTGCTGACATTTCTTTACTAGTTCTTTAGCTGTCGAATGCACAGATTGGAATCGAGATGTCATTTGTTGCAAATTCATCGTAATTCTAGTATCATTGCAATTTTCAATTAAATCGCTAAATTCGTCAGTTAGCTTATCGACATCATTCTCTGTTTTTTTGAGATTAGCCAAGATTGCCTGTAAAAAAATTATACTAATTCATTATATATTGAAATTGCGTAAATGTGAAGTTTGAGTGAACTTTTAAACTAGTCTACGACAACTACAATTAGTACAGCAACATAGAACACGAGTCAGCAACCCTTTTTGGAATGTGGGACGCAGATTCAAATGCTTTTCTTTGCTTGTATAGGCTAGTGGTTGATGACCCCACTTGAAGGAAAGTGGGTATGCAAACTACATGGTAAAGAGCACTAGTCTGAAATGCTATTTTAAAATCTTCCACATCATAACTGGACCCAAAGACTGATGCAGGCAGACACAAACATCTTCGTAAATTCATATTGGTACTTTGTCGGATTGCCTAAAAAGTTGCAGAAGGCCGCAGGTTGCCGACCCGCGATATAGAAGATAGTCTACAATATTATACCAACAAACGATCCCAATCCTTTATCAAAACCAATGTTTGTAGTTAGTAACCTCTTTTTCATTAAATTTAATAAGAAAACAAGAGTGTAAATTAACACTGTGGTTTTAGTGTTCCCTTTTGTTAGATTCTAAAAGAAACTTATTTCTGTAAAATTAGATACTACTGAAAGTTATGGTAACTTTTATAGTGCACGAGTAAGAAAACATATTTCGTTTGGCTAAAATCTTACTTGGTCCAATGCTTCACCCAAACGTATGACCACATTCAAATTGTTTTCGTGACTATCAATTGCCTTACACAAATCCTGTTCAACATATAATAAGATATTATAAGATAAGATTTTGTATTTTTATGTATGATAATATGAATTTTTATACATACCTGATACTTATTAAGCTGGTCTACTTTTTCTTCCAAAGTTGCTTTGGGTGTATAGGTTTTTAAGCTCATTTCCGTGTCGCTTAGCCAATGCTGAAGACGCTCATTTGCGTTGTCGAATTCAATCCATTGTTGTATTTTGTCTTCAATGCCGCGCTTAACGTCGTGAACAGTATTAGTAAACTTTTCGAGGTCAGCTTTAAGAAGACTTAATTCACGTGACATACTATCTTTACCTCTTGGAGACAATTTCCCACTGTTACTTTCTATCAGATCTGACAAAATTTTTAGTTTATTACTACCAGTCGGGATAGCATCAAGTAACTCCTGAATTTTTGCCAGCTTGCCCTGTAAAGCAGCCTTATTGCCAGTAAAATCCGAGAGAAGGTGCAAACGATCCCACAAGTGTTTCTGGTAGTCTTGTAACGATTTTTGCTGATCTGAAAAGTTTTGATATATTTCGAAATTCTTTTCGTTTTGGTCGATAATAGCAGACAATCTGTTGGTCAAAGCATTGTATCTATCCCAAACCGATTGAATAATAGCCGTCATCTCGTCACTCTGTTCTTTGCTAGTATGCAGAGTAGATGCTACACTTTTAGCTTTTTCTGTAACAGTTTCAATTACACGTTTATGTGAGTATATTTCCTGTAACAGAGTTTTATTTTTAAGAAGTTTAGATTTAATTTCTTGCGCTGAATTTAAAATGGCTTTTTCTTCACTTTCAACTAATTTTTCTTTTTCATCTAACCACGACAAAGTTTGTTGTAATACTTCTTGGTAACTAGACCATTGCAGAGTTTGAGATTCGTATTCTTTCTGCTGTTGCAAGATGCTATCGTTTAATTTATCCCACCGTTCTCTCAAATCTCGAATTTCAGAACGGATATTTTCTCTACCATTCGCTGCAGTTTCAGGCAAAATTTTGTCACCAGCTACAGTCAAAATACCTACTTTATGTTCCCCATTGTCTCGCTCAAGTAAAAATACTTGTAACTTGCTGCCTTTGCTCTCAATACTTAATTTCTCTTCTTTAGTTATCATGTGCGACAGCTGCTCCTCTAAAGGATTCAACCATGCGTCAAATTCATTACGTAACTGAATATATTTTTTATGATCAGCAACAACTTCGGACCAATGATTCACGATTTCTTTGGAAATCAGGTGCAACTGCTGATAACGGCTACTTATTTGTGTTACAAGAGGCTTTAATCTGTCAACACCACTTACTTGGATGAGACTATGTGATTCGTCAACAAAAGCATCGACATCTTTTTCTTTTGCATGTATATCATTACGAAGATCGACGTATCTCTGTAACTGTACTTCTTTTTCTTTTAAAGTAGAGCAGAGTGCCTGATCACGACATTTACTTTCCATATCTTTCAACCATTCAGTTATTGTCTCTATAGAAGAATCAAATTTATTCCAAATTTCTAGGGAGTGTCTTAGCTTTTGTTCCGTAGATCCTATACTGTCAATAACATTATGGAGTTGGGCATGTAAATTATCAATTTCACCTTTGATTGCAGTGTTACCAGCTTCCGAAGTACTTTTGCTAACAGAAGCGAAAATTGCTTGAATTTCTTCTAATTTACTATTACCAACTTTTTCAATGTCTTTTAAAGCTACGACAGATTGCAATTTCCTAATGATTTCTGGTTTTTCGCCAGCAGTATTTTCGCAGTCGAGCAGTTTTTCCGATTGTGAACTTAACCACTCCTTAAATTGTTGAATATGACGAACAAGATCTTCGTGACGTTTTACACAATCTTCCAAATTGTCTTGTAGGTTCTGAGATTTAGTGACAATATTTTGAAACAGTTGTTTTATTGATTGCAAGTAAACGTTCAACGACGCATCATGAGTTTGATCGACGAGTTGTTGAGCTTTATCACAAACGGATTCGACAAGTTGTTGATGAGCCATTATTTCCTGGTGCATTAACTTATGATTCTGCAACTGTGCTTTCTTCTCTTCTAAAGAAGCCTTCAATTCGGTATGACGCTGCATCGCTCTTTCAACGTCTTTGAGCCATTTCGTTAATTGTTCTTGTGCTAAAGAAAAGTCAGAAAATTGTAAAAGGCATTGGTCAAGTTTATTAACAGTTTCTTGAAAACTATCACCAAAACTGTCCCATAGGGTTCTAACTTTTCTAATCTTTTGGCGAATTACTTCTCTGCCATCGGGACTTGTATGAGAATATAACTTTTCACCTAAACTAAGAAATTCTTCAAATGCAGGTGTCTTCTTATTTCTTGTTTCATAAAGCTCTTTAGCTTTGTTCTGTTTCTCTTGCAAAACAGAATAATCTCCAACAATTTCATTTAAATCCTGTAGCTCTCCGAGCATATTCATTAACCAGGTTTCCATGTCATTATAGTCTTTTTCGAAAGCACTATGCTCTGATACAAACACTTCGTATTTAGATATAATTTCATTCACAAGATTATTTAAAGTATGGTATCGTGTAGCTAATTTTGAAGTTTTGTTAGAAAGTTCTGATTCGTTTGCAACACCCTTGTTACTCGTTAAATTCACGAAGTCTACATTTCTTGCAGCTAGTTCATTACGTATTTCTTTAACTTTTTGTAAATGAGCAATTTTAGCCTCAAGGTTGTTTTTAAGACTTTGATCACGTAACAGGTTTTCTTTCCCTTTTAGCCACTCTTCGAGCTCATCTAAAGTTTTTTGACTCTCATTCCACTGTTTTAACATTTCTTTTAATTTTGTATCTTGTTCTTCACACTGTGTGGTAAACTGATTCAAAGTCGTTTTTAATTGTTCATATTCACTAATAAGTACGGGATGTCCATTTGAACTAGTATTTTCTAAAACGGTATGTAGTTGTAATTTCAAGTCATCGAGAACTTTCTGAATGTTTTTCGCTTTTGACGTAACTTTTTCTATAGCTGCTATTTTAGAGTCGACGTCATCTTTTTGTGTAACCACACTATAAGTTAACATGCTGTTTTCGGCAACAATATGGTTGATCCGATCACGAGTATCTTCAAACATGTGAACATATTTTTCATGGTCTTGAACGTGTGATTCACATGCAGTTATTCTCTTTGCCAGTTCCTTTGACATTTCTCTATATTTTTCAATAGTTTTAGATAGACTTTTTTCTGCCTCTTCATCTGGCAACAACTTAATTTTCTCAGTTAGCTGGGAAAGCATTGACTCATGTAGTTCGACTTCTTGATTTAATATTTTATTTGCATGAAGTTGAGCCTTCTTTTCTGGTAAAGTGGAACATAACTTAAAGTCACCTAATTCCTTTTCTTTGTCATTTATCCATTTTTGCACTTGATTGAAAGTATCGTCGAAAGACGATCGTTTATTTATTGTTGTTTCAATGTCCTTTATAACGTTATTCAAGGTATCAACAGAATCTTCAAAATAATTCCGAAGAGCTCTTAGTTCATTTCGAATTAGTTCACGGGATTCCGGGTTTATACCGCTGAATAAAGCTTCACCAGATTCAATTGCATTATTTAGTAATTTTTGACCTAAATCTTTATTTTCACTGAGTTTCTTGACTTGTGCTAAATCAGCTGCAGAAGGTTTAGCATGTTTACTCATTGCAGCCAAATCTGCAATTTTAGCGTTTGCATCTTGAAGCCAATTCTTAAATTCCAAAATTGATTTATCATACTTTTCATTGTTATTCTTAAGGTCTTTAAGCCTGTTCAAATGGTTATCCATAAATTTAGTTACCGTCTGGTATCTGCTTAATAAGTGGTTAATATACTGCGATACACGTGATTCAGGATTACGAGATAATATCTTCTCTCCTACTTCTGTCAATTTTTTAACTTCATCACCATAGCTCTTGATGTCGTGATTAAGATTTTCTATTTCCTTTATTTTTCCTTGAATTTCGTTTCTATTAAGAAGATTAGATGCTTCTAACCTCACTAGATTTTCCTTGTCTTTTAACCACTCTGAAACATTTTCTAATAATTTTTCGTAGTCTTGCCAGGCCTCCATATTTTCTTGCAGCCTATTCTTTATTTCTTCATAATTAGATGTTAAAACGTCTAGGTTCTTTTGTGCTTTTTCTGTTTGGAAAGCAGCTTCTTGAGCAGAGGCAGGCTCAGCTACGGCTTTAAGTATTTCACACGCTTCTTTTAATTCTTTCACCCTTTGATTGCAGTCTGCAATACCGCTTTCAACGTCAACAAGAGCAGCCGTTTTAACTTCTAAATTGTATTTATCGCTTGACTCGTCCGGTACGCACCATCTTGTTTTGTCATCTAAAATCTTTAGATTTCTGTTAAACATACTAAGTTTATCAGTAAAAAGTTTTTGTAAGAAAGTCAACAGAGTTATTTCAGTTTTGTTTGCATGTATCAACACACTTTCAAATCGCTTTTGTAAAGTTGTTAGTTCTTTAGGTATTAATGATTCATAGAATCCTGGATAATTTGCGTTCATTTCAGACACATTTTGGGATAGGTTATCGATTTCATCACTTAGATTTTGTAATTCCACTTTACAAGCCTGACATTTCTTTAACCGATCTAATATCTTTGTATTATCACCAGACATATCGTCACATTTAATAATGTCATCCCTAATTTTGCTAATATTATCAGAGAGGTGTTTAATGTTTTCTTTTAGCTTATTTTCTTTGGATCCCAATGATGAAACTGCGCTTTCTAAGTTATCAGCTAATGTTTGCAAAGCGTCAAATTCATTGTCTAGATAATCAACAATAGACGAAACTTGTCCCAAAGGTATGTTCTTATTTAAATTAGTGATCTGTTCACATTTTGATTTTATGCTATTTTTAAGTCCAATATAAATTGGTAACTCCTCTTTGTATTTTGTGAGATGATTTTGTCCGAATCTAATTTCTAAATTGTCACAAGCATTCGACAAATTTTGTCCAGTTTCACTTAACCAGGTGACAACTTGATTCTTTGTGTCATCGATTTGTCGCCAAACAAGGAGTTGAGATTCTAAATCTTGAATTCTCTTAATAATGGCATCGTTTTCTTTTTCCCAGTTTGTTTGAGATTCTAAAAATTCGTTTTCTAGAGGACTAGTATCAAACCCTCCTAATGTAGAAGCTTGTTTTAAAACAGATTGTTTGATCACATCCATTTGATCCAACAATCCTTTGGATCGTTTCAGAATTTCATACGATTTTCTAGCCTTATCCAACGATTGGGCGGTTTGTACGTAATCATTAGGAGTATCCTTACACTCATTGTGTAATTGTTGTGCTCTATTCATTTCCCTGTCAAATGCAACGGTGAAATTTTTCAACTCTTGCAATGTTGATGATAGCAGAATGTATCTGTTCTTAGTGTCGCGCACTGAGTTAACTACTTGATCCCAATTGTGATCAGCCGCCGACAAAGAATTTTGTATAGTACCCATATTAGGTTGATCTTCTCTCATTAAATGTAAGCCCTCTTCACGCAGTTCTTTCCTTATTGATTGTTTCTCTTTAAGTTCTGTATCTATTTTATCTAATTGTTCAGACAAATCCTGAATGGATGCTTCCGTCAAAGGTACAGGCTTTTGTGCCATTTCGTTCAATGTTAATTGAACATTGTGCAAAACTTCAGATACTGCTTTATGTTGCAAATTAAATTTGTCCCATCTTGCACCTACTTTCTGTACCAAATCTCTTTTAGACGTAACTTGGTTCAGCAAAGTTTCTGCTTTAACTTCAATTTCTTTCACTAAACTTGTTGGTGAAATTATTCTTCCAGTGTTTTGATCTGTCACTTTGACTTTAGATGGTCCATCAAGTAAAATGACATTACTTTTCCACTCAGGTACTTTTGTAATAACATTAACGAGTTCTTGTCGCAACGCTTCATAACTTTCTGGTGTCAATTTTGGGCCATCAATTTGATATTGTATGTGACCTAATTGTTGTTTCGTCTCTTCATACCAATTGAGTAAATCAGACCATTTTTTCAGGATAGCTTTATTTTGTTGAATGTTCGACTCAATCAATTGATAATGTTCAGCGATATTGGAATAAGTATCACTTAAGGAGCGTGATTCATCCGGATGTGACATAAGGGTCATGTTTTTTACTTCATTATAAATATCACCAAATTCGGGTGCCTTCGCGGCATGCTCTTGAAGCAGTACGTGCATCGATTGTAACGACGGCTCTACTTTATCGGCACCGATTTGGTCAAAGCTTTCCGTTTTTCGCTTAAAATCCGTTATCCAATTGTCAAAGTTATGTAGTTTAGTCAAAAATTCTTGTCGGACAATTATTTTATCCGATAGTTCATTTATCTTATTTCGTACCGTTTCTGCAAGGGTATTAGTTCGATCTTTAATATCCGAAACTTTATTTTTTAGTAAATTAGCACCTTCTGGTTGAATGCTGTGGCAAATGTTGTCACAAGTCTGTGATAAAGAGATAATTTTGGCCTGTTGCTGAGATATTTCATTACCGAATGATTTAAGTTTATTTAACTCCCGATCCAATTTTTCAACTTGAGGTGTCTCTACATTTACATTACGGGCACTTAGAAGTTTTTCACCATTTTCAATCCAGGTTTCAAGTTTATCCGCTTCTCGTTCAAAAATTTCCCAATTAACAATAAGCTTTTCTAATTTGTTGTTCCACTGATCGGCTTGATCATGAACTACAGCCCAACGAGAATGAATAGCATCGACTTCATCCGGCGCACTTGTTTTGCCAGATAGTTGATGGCTTACACTAGACAAAATCTGCAAATTCATTAATTGTTTTTCAGAGTCAATAATCAACGCTCGAGATTGTTGTTGTAATTGTTGCGCTTCTGGTAATGTAGTAGGTTTTGGTACGTTGCCCAATTTAATCTCTGCTTCTTCAATCCATGGTTTTATTTCAGCAACCCCTTTTTGATACTTTTGCCAGCTTGCAAGGTCATGTTCAACGACTTTTGTTTGATGTTCTGTAGATCTTTGAAGATCTGCCATCATCTTTTCTAACAATGTCACTTCACCTTTGAGTCTGTTAGCGTCTTGAATACGATGTTCGACGGCTAATTTAGTTCCTTGATCGGCAACGTTTTTGATGACGTCAAGTTTTTCTGCTATTATTTTTTGTAATGTTTGCGATTTTTCGACCTTTTCTTCGGGAGTAATATTTTCCGAACGTATTTCGGATATTAATGCTGGACTCTCTTTTTTGATCCATTCTCGAACATGCTCTAGTTTGCGCTCGACTTTAATCCATTCTTGGTTAAACTTTTCTAGATGCTCGACCTTAGTATGGACTTCGTTTTGAACTTTTTCTAGTTTCCTTTCAATTGTTTCTAAATCTTTTTCAATAACTGGTTTGGGCTTGTTAGCAGTAAGTGACTGTAGTTCAGCATAAGACTTCTGCAACTGGGGGAATCGTTCCATCTTAGCTTTTTCCAGATCATCGTTAATTACTTTTGTTTCATGTAACTCCCGGCCAATATTACTAACGCCCAACTCTAAACCAGGATGTGCAACATAGCTCTCAATTTTGTTGATATCAGATAACAATTCCTCCTTTTGGTATTCATAGTTTGACCATACTTTCTGCGTATCACGAAGCTTGTGTAGGCGGTCTGTTGAAGATTCATAAGCTGTATTCCATCCAGATTCTAGATTTCGGACATCCTCTCTTACAAAGGCTGGTGCATTAGCATCTTTAATAAGCTCCTTGCCACGTTGTAACATCGACATAACAGATGGTCGGTGGCGGTCTAATTTCTGAACGGCAGCTTGTTGTTCAAGAACCAGTTGTTCAACTTGTTGTAAGGATTGTGGCTCTGGCTCCGCCATGGCCTGCTTCTTTGCGCTTTCCAATATACAGATTACTTCGTGAACTTCACGTCTGTATGTATAACATCTTGTGTAAGTTTCGGTTTTTATCATAGTTATTTCTATAGTCGGAATAAGGTTTTTATATCTCTGTATAAGATTTTCTAGTTTTATCTGTTCATCCTGCGCCTCCATTTCTGAACAATGATGTGTGAGCATATCCAAGGTTTGTACCAACCATTTCATATCTTCACGTTTTCTGTCAGCTTCCCGACAAATATTCTAGAAGTAAGGATACATTTATAATGTTATGACTAATATGTTAAAAATCAAAATATGAAACTTTAGGATAAAATTTTTTTTATTATTTTCATTACTTTACAATCTATACCAACCAGAAGTTCATAAAATAATGTTTTTTTTTAATTGTTGGGTCTTTTCATTACAATTTACTAAATTATAATTTCGTTGTCGTTTTAAAATATGAAAGAAATAGTTTATTTTACTTTTCAAATTGTAATCATTTTGTTAAAATCAAATTGTAGTTACCATTAACTCCCTTAACTGAATCCACAGTAAGCATTAAATCATAAATAAAAAAAATTAATCCTACCTCAGTAATAATTTACTAAACTTCATGATGCATTGTTTAAGCACTTGCCTAACAATTGAACCATGGAACTATTAACATGGTTCATTTATTTTTTT
>DWIB01000119.1:0-15135 GCA_018248155.1 Cressida cressida
GCTGACAGATTTGGGTGAAGTGGACCCGGCTGGCGTCCTTGGTTCGTTGCTGGCAGCGCATTCCTGCGCTCCCCCCGATATATATAATAATCATGAATTGATGTTGAATTATAAATCGTTATTACTGCGAACAAGATGCGTTGGATTTGTTCGTTGCTGCGCTGCGGCCGTCTCACCTTGACATTAGGCGGCGCCCTCCGTTATCGATTCATTGCCTCTTCTTTTCTTTTTTCTTTATTATTTATTTAACCTTTTTACAGTAACTGACGGTACAAGTGCAGTGTAATGGAATTTAAGAAAAATGTATCACACATAATACGAGCACAAATATTTTTAAAAATGTTATGTTAAAACAATAAACTTATATACGTAATAATTTTGCGGTAGTAGGTCTTTGTCACCGGAGACCGTCTAGGGAGGTACCACCGCAGCGCCTATTTCCATCGCCAAACAGTGGTGCGTAAGCATTACTGTGTTCCAGTAAGAAAGGCGTAACAAGTGAAATACTTGGAACAGGACTTATCTTCCGTCCGGGAGCGACGACCGCGAAGAGGTGGTGTATGTACCTCTCTAACTAGCGCCACATTGTTATGGGTGAGCGTATCATTTACCATCAGATTAACCTCTCGCTCACCTCGTCGCTTAGGAATGTTAAAAAAAGTATATTTTTACAAATTCCATATAAGATTATCTTACAAAAATGATTGTCATCATACTTTAATATAGTGCTAGAACATCCGGCGCTGAGTTTACAACAAGCAAACAGTTTCGCAAATTATCATTCATATTGCAAAATTGAACAGGAATTCTAAAAATTTTTGGGGTAATATATACTTTATAAATGTCTTAGATTCTATGTAGATTATTAAACTAGATGTGCGAAGAGCAGGCATTTAATTAAGTGACATAAATGAGTGTGGGGAAACGTCAGCGATGCCTCGTGTAACAATGACATAAATTGTTGTGCCATATGCCACATGGATTTCATTTTACGACAGGCGCCGACGATGGCGCTCCGTTGAATATGAAGAGTATACAGAAATCTGATACATATTTCTACTTATCTTTTTAGTGTCAATGGTTTCCAAAAGAGATTAATATTAAAATAAACAAACAAAAACTACAGCAAATATATTTGTGTTGGCTGAAGTGTGCTGCGGTAACCGATCTCAGTTTTGAGGACTTCGCGCAGTACAAGGCATGAAGTGTACACAGACCACCAAATACTCTAAAAATTAAGCAATAGTTTGACTTTTTAGTCGTCTAACAAGAGTGGGCAGCGCCGACGTTGATGACATCACCGGTTACGCTTCGGATCCTTAAATTTTTGTTATCGAGAGGCTGCAGCGCTGTGGAGTGGACGAGTGGTGCCCATTCACAGCAGAAGGTCAACATGTAAACAAAGATGCTGACGGTGCAAAGTGCCCTCCTCCGGCGACCGCCATTGCTTTACAAATCCTTGATTTGATTATAAAACAGAAGAGAACGGAAATTATTTACGAAAATACAACAACTTAGACATTTAGGAAATATGTAGTAAGCTAGCTGTATATTGTAGTCATAAAAGTATTTGGTATCTTCTCTTAGACATTACAACCACAACTGCCCGACTCCTCTCGCTGGAATGTGTCGATGTAGATAGGAAACTGTATTTTTTTTAATCAACTAAGCGATTCGTCAATTGATACGTTCACCTGATGTTAAATGACACGCATCATATTGCGATCGTAATATTAAGTTTCGGTACGCCATTATTTTCACTAGCTACAAGGCCCTACACACCGGAACACTAACTAGTAAATGCGAGTTGCTGCACCCATTAGACTCGGTGTCTCGCTGCATGCTCCCACATGTCCCCCTCCCCACGTGACATACATAATTTTTATTACGCGTACCGGTATGAAATGAGCGTTAAGATACAAATGTGTTGGCAGGGAAGATTCGTTTTGAACGAACCTTAATTTTTATTCTGTTTAGTTAGCATGCCACCTGTCAATCATATTCAATAACCTTATAGTCATTTCACAAACAACATAAAATTTTTTCATTGAGTGGAAAATGTATATTTTGTACAATTTTGTAGCAATGATTTGCGGAAAGTATTAATTTTTATTTCCATTTGAAGAAAATGGCATCGAATGCTTGTCGAGGCGTATAGTGTTCTTGGTTCAGAGATAATGGTTTTGATGTGAGAAATGAAGAACGTGAAAAACCACTAGAGAAGTTTGAAGGCGGCGAACTGCAAGCAATATTGGATGAAAATGGTAGTTTGAATGAAAAGCAATTGGCAGCCATATTAAATGTTGCACAAAAAACAATTTCTGACTGTTTGAAAACTATGGGAAAGATCCGAAAGTGTAGAAAATAGGTACCACATGAATTGAATGAAAGACTATGGAAATTTAAAACACTTGTGAACTTTTGCTGCAATGACTGAAAAGAAAATCAGTTTTGGATCGTCACTGGTGATAAAAAATTGTATTTCAAGAATCCTAAAGGGAGAAAATCATGGGTTAATTCAGGACAACTATCAAAATCGTCTGCGAAAATAGATCGATTTGGAATAAAAAAATATAGGAAAAATAAAGGAAAATTATGAATAAATGAATCACCAAATATAATTAAAGGTTTTTTTAAGCTGTATCCTAAATAAAAGAAGATTAGTTTAAAACATTTTCAATTTTAGATCTACCCAGCATGTGCAAAACTTACTTTGGTTTTATAAGGAGGCAGAATGCACACTACTTGTCCCATGTGGCAAAAAAGATCAGGACTTAAACACATGTAACATTCCTTCACCGCTGTTCATCTCTAACCTTTATTTACCATTACACAGCTAGCAAACTATATTGTTCCATTGTATTAATAATTCTATTTAATATTTCCAAAGGATAATTAAAGCATGTCAAGAATGTATTAATTGCCAGACTGCAACTTCCATAGACTGGTAAAACTTGCTATTGTTTGTCGCAGCTAACAGATTCAGGACCATTGCAAAGGATATTACAAAATGAGCACTCACAATTGCTTGACAATCACTAGGGTACACTTCTGTTCACATTTCACAAACATATCCATAAACCATAAACAGAAACACATTTCAATTTCATTATGTCAACAATGGTATTATTACCACCTATTTACTGTTCAATCTGATTTCTCTTAATGAAAATACTAGCAGTAAAATATTTAGAAAACAGTCAAACACCATCTCATAAATGTTCTGCTTCTCTGTTGTTCATGTGCAATATTGTTCTATAATGAGTGTAAATCAACTTCTAATGCATTCATGAGTAGTTCATCACTTTGTTCGTTAAATGATCCTTTAAAATAAACCTGCTAATGTGTTTCATGACAAGCATGTTACAAACATACTAGTTTTGCAACAACATTATTAAAACTTCTCATTATTTTCTCTTAAAACAGTATACAGTCTCTTATGAGCTTTTATTATATTTTAGATTGTGATTATTTCACTTAGTGCATGTCTCTCTCTGTGTGCTACCGCCTGCTGCTGCCACGCTGGTGGCCCCGCCCTCTCACATATGTTTTGTGTGAATGTTTACCAGTTTCCTGCGAGCTACTTGAAAATCGCTCCTGCTTTTGATTGGTTTGCTGCCCTCCTTGGTTGGTGACGGTGTTTATAAGCGAACGCGGTCCCTGATGGGCACCGTTGCCGTTGCGGTCGGTCGAGGGTTGAGGGCCGGGCGGAGGCGCGACGGGCACTGACATTGGCTCGCTCATGTTCACCTGCTCATTGAACAACATGCAGAACTCGCCGACTTTCTGGATATCCCCTGATTTCCCCGAGTAGAGGGTGAGTGCGGAGCGCCAGAGTGAGGCGTATCCCCGGGTGAGGCGCACGATGTCGCCCGGCTGCAGCAGCGCTCCCGGCTCGTCCCACACGGACAGGTGCACGCAGGCCGACGCGTCCGCCACGCGCAGCGTCCGCACCTCGCGCGCCTCTTTCGTCAGCGTCGGAGGCCCCACTTCTAGCACTATAAACACCGAGTTAATATTCTTCATGCCAGGCTTCAGATCCTTTATTTGAACATATTCAGTACTACTCATTCTGTTCCTTTTCACTCGATTTCTTAACAAAGCTTTCTCTTCTTCTATTATAAAATAATACAATAGAATACACAAAAATAAATAATGAAAACTATCCGTCCCGAACAAACAGGTGATCTAAAGAACTATGGAACCAGAAAATCGATTCAAATGTCAACGTCAAAAATTATGAAATGTTGTATAGGAAATAAAATAAAAAACATAAAATAGTAAAAAAATAAGTGTCTGTTTTATAGAAGAATATTGTATTTCAAAAAAATATAGTAACAGTTTATTTCCTTTACTAAAAATTTATAAACGTCGCAATAGAAATCGTGTTATAGTAAAAATGTATTTAATAGTTTCAATAGAAAATATTAAAACTTTACAGAAACAATTGCAGCCACTTCAACAATAACATTAAGCGCTGAACTACTGAGTGGTTAAGCAAAATAACTCTGAACTCCATGTCGGAGACATCATTTGGACAGTTAGTGGTCAGTAAATATTATTGTGATTTAAACGAGAAATCATAACGAGATTTCAAAGCCTGTGTCTTAAAAAGAAAATCACAGTCCTATGAAAGTGCTATGCAGTACTATAATAACTAACCCGATTAGTAGACTTCATTATATTTTGAAAACACTCATCATCATTTATCAAGCCCTTTACATCGCTTCATTTATTTAATAAAAATTCTGGACACCTTCATAAGTTATTTGTAATAGAAGAAAAATATTTGTTTGATTTCATTCAAACAATCAAAAAAAATAATTTTAACATTTTTAGCGTTAAAGTACCTTGTAAGAATAAGAAAAGTTAAAAGAATATGTAATAAATAGAGTAAGAAGAATGCATGAAAGTTAATATTAAGAACTAGTCGCGATTGGATTTGTTACCCGGGGCCTCGCCGTTTTATAGTCTATGTGCGCTCTCGTTCAGTTTGGTTTCTTTGACATTTGTAGAGATTTCAAAATAACCACAACAGTACTTTGGTGAAATGTACATTTTAGCATTTTGTCATAAAATCACAGTTTCAGCATATAGCTCTTGTCACTACACAAAGTAATCAATTAGTAGTTTTGATTAAGCTTTTTGTAAGAAATAGTTTGTAATACATCGTACTTAAGTGTTTCCCGCGTGAACATGTTTAACCAACTCGGCGGCGGTGCCAATAATCCGAACAAGGATGTGGAGGTGACGTCGCCGCCGGACGAAGCGGTCTCGTCCTTAGAGTTTTCACCGCCCTCGTTGCAGCAGACGTTCCTCGTGGCGGGGAGCTGGGACTGCCGGGTCAGTTTGAGAACAACAATGTAACTTTCACAACATATACATTAAACCAAACCTAAGTTTATTTAAACTCGTATTCCAGGTAAGATGCTGGGAAGTGGAGGCGTCAGGCAAAACTGTGCCAAAAGCAGCACAAGCCATGGATGGGCCTGTGCTTGATGTGGCATGGCATGATGTGGGTAATTTATGGTGTCCTCATAGTATTTACACTTTATTTAACAATGCATATGATAACACAATGGTGTACAATTGCAGGATGGCTCTAAAGTGTTTATGGCGTCTACAGATAAAAGTGTCAAGTGCTGGGACCTCGGAGCTAACCAGAGTGTACAGGTAGATGTGATGTGTGTGAAAAGAAACTTTAATATTCTGAAAATAATTACTCTGTAATTATTTTCAAAATAGTAAAGTTTGGAGAAAACACCCCGTGTGTAAAACTTTGAACTCAGTGTAGTTTTGTAAGATAAACTTTAGAATTTATTATGATTACATAACTAAATTCTTGATCCACCCCCTTTTGCTTTATCAGTTAAGACATGGTAAGACACACCTATTCAAATTATACAAAGATAAAATGTCCTTACTTTTACTTACTTTGATTAAGGCAATACAGTCCAGAATTAACACATCATATTTTATATACTTAAAAATTGATGCAACATTTTCCATTGTTACATCTTATGTTCACATTAAAAAATGTAAATCTGCTTACAATTTCTTTTTCTCTATCTTTTTATTATTATTTTTTAATCTCATTTATATATATTTTTATACGTTTATGCCAGGGATCTCAAGAGGAAGCATTATCTTTGTGACATTGCAGCTTTCCAAGAACAATATATGCTTTTGCCATGTGTGGCATTTAGTTGGCCATTGTGTAGAGGTAGTCATCCATTAAATGTTTTGAGTCCCAATAGCCGCCATAATAAGTCCTAATTCATATATTTGCTTATAAATGAAAATATCTTTTCAAATGTATTTGTATTTGATAGGTAATTGTACCTCAGTAAGTATGTTCTCATTGCCTAGACTTTGTTTAGTTATATTAATAATATTTTGGCAGGTAGCAGCACATGATGCCCCTGTGAAGACCTGCCACTGGATCAAAGCACCCACTTTCAACTGTCTTATGACTGCCTCCTGGGACAAAACACTTAAAGTCAGAATTTTAAATAGTACATTGTTAAGTAAACTTTAGAAACAACACAGCACAAGGAACTGAAAAACCAGGCCTGAGAGTCCAGGGTTCCAAAAAGCTCAATCGATCAAGCCACTTGCCTCATAAAGTAAAAAATTTTTGGGTTCTAACAGTTCTAATCAGTAGAAAAAACACAAATTACTAAATTTATAGAAAAGACAAATTATTAAAAACTTAATTAATCTTAAACATTGTTGCATGTGCCATTCTAGTTCTGGGATACACGCAGTGCGGTGCCCGTGCTGACTATGAACCTCTCGGACAGATGCTACTGCGCGGATGTGGTGAGTTGCATTGTACTATTTGTTAATGTTGCCTCATGCGCTAGTAAGCATGCGGTGGTCATCAACTGGATGGTCCAGCCATCACTTTTAGGATAGTAGTAGTATTATTGTGTAATGGTCTTTTGAAGTGCCTTTCATTAATACATTGAGCCTATGGTTCTGCTGGATAAATTTTCTAGAGAATTTGTAAGAAATAGTGATTGTGTACCACTAAATTGTTTATGTGAAGGTATATCCAATGGCAGTGGTGGGCACTGCAGACCGCGGCATCTGTCTATACACGCTGGAGGGCAAGCCAGCGGAGTACAAGCGCATGGAGTCGCCGCTAAAGTACCAGCACCGCTGCATCGCCATATTCCGCGACAAGAAGACTAAACAGCCCACAGGATTCGCGCTGGGCAGTGTGGAGGGTCGCGTTGCGATACAATACGCGAATCCAGTCAACCCAAAGGACAACTTCACTTTCAAGTGCCACCGCTCGGGCGGCACTACCGCTGGCAGCTACCAGGTGATGCTCTCATGGCACTATTGTACTCACTGTGCATTCCAGTGTTTGAGACATTGAGAACATTCAGACCCTTTTACATAAAGATTTTCAAAAGCTTGAGCTTATACTGTAGCAGACTGAGGTAATGTACTATACCAAAGGGCAGAATTACTCTGTGGATAACTGTATAATCCAGTGTTCATTTCTGTAGCCAATTGGTCCTCAATACTTGTTGCTGTCTTCCAGTTTAAATGGTGGTAACAATGAAGTTGTTGAGATCCACATGTTGTATCTCAAGACAACAGCACACGTTTCTGTGTACATTCTAATTAATGTCCTGTTGTAATGTGCAGAGTTTTAAATCAAAGACAAGTTTCAGTAAAACAAGTTAATGTAGACTGACTTTATATAATAAAACAGGATTTTCATCATTAGTCCGATGAGTTTAATGCTTGGGTTCCCATGGTTTTAATCATAGTTGCATATCCACATATATCTGGGGTTTTTTTTTAACACGTTGACTGCCAACTACGAGATAACTCGTAGGTTGTGTTCTCTTCTAGGACGCCAACTACGAGTTATCTCATAGTTGGCATAAGAGCTTTTTTAAAAAAAAAAAAATTTTTTTTATGCTTTTTGATGATAACAATGCTCTGGAATTAGAGTTTTTAACAATATAATGTGATTAAACCAAAATGTCATTTTTGGCCAGATTTGTGAAAATTGCTGTGACAGTCGTATTAAATAGTTCCTAATGATGCCTCCATTCTTGTTATCTTAAATATGTTTGCGAATGGCTTATATGGATGACTATACATGACCCTCGTGACCTTGGACATGTTTTCAGGACATCTACGCAGTGAACGACATCGCGTTTCATCCGGTGCACGGTACGCTCGCGACGATCGGCTCGGACGGCTCCTATTCCTTCTGGGATAAGGACGCTCGCACCAAACTCAAGTCATCTGAGACGTTGGACCAATCGCTCACTAAGTGCGCCTTCAATCACAGCGGGCAGGTGTTTGCTTACGCCGTCGGGTACGACTGGTCCAAGGTAACCAGTTGCCCTGCGATTGCAGACAATGTCTTATTTTACATATTTAACTCCTCGTTAATATGGCGACTTTGGCATATTGTTGTATGGTAGTAGTGGATAGTTTAAAATAATCCGATTTAACATATATCAATGAAATACATTATTCAAAAACGTAATTTTGTATCAAAATCAAGCTTCTAATAAATTTTTTATGTGATTGATCGTAATGTGAGAATTAAGCAGCTGTCTTTCCATTTCAGCCCGCACACACCTCACCTTATCGAGTTACGTAAATAATTTAAAAATTCATGTTTTCCTTCACTCTTTAATAAAGTTTTGTAGATAGTTTTTTTTTTTTTGTTTAAAAGCTTCTTTGTGATATTCACATTTCATTGTTACAGGGTCATGAACACTACAACCCGGCCAAGAAGAACTATATTTTCTTGCGGCCTTGCTTCGACGATTTGAAATCCCGCAACACGTGAAAATTGTACTGGCCAAGTTGACACACTTCAAAATACTACTATCAATGTGTTAAGATCTTCTGAATTATATTATTAATAAATTCTTACTGATTTAAGAATATATATTGAATCACGAGCTTATTTTACTCCCAAAGGTCTGGACTGAATTATCTCTTTAATATTGTTCAATGATCACACAGTGCATATATATACAATGACATATATACAGATATGATATTATATATATACAGACAATGAAATGTGATAATTTATCATATTTCATTGTCAGACACATTTGCATAAAGAAAACAACCAACCATTCTGAATCTGTGAAGCATATATGCAATGACTCTGAACAAATGTGTAGTACAAAATCTTGAAGGTTTTATAGGTTTAGTAAGACGGTAGATTATCTCTTAACACAGCTCTGGCTACAATAATATCAATATGCTCATCAAAGTTAAGTTTAGTTATCATGGTAATTTCCTGAATTTCACTTCAATACATCTCAAAAGCAGTTGGTCACATAGTTTGTATGTTTTACCGCATACAAGGTCAGCATAAATGTGATAAAACTGATAGCAGAATATGCAAAAATTTTGCAAGTTAGCTTCAAACAGATCCAATTCAGGGCTCAAATTAGAATTTAATAGATAATGTCAAAAATCTTCATATTATCTGCAAAGCAAGAGATGCGTCTGAAAATAAGATGCTATGTCATTTACGTAAATAGTAAACAAATACCACTATGAACAGCAATGCCCATGGCTCACTTCTCACTTGAGGATATTTTGACACCATTGTGAGTTCTGTTACTGACATATGAAGAAAACAATCTCCTTTTCCAACAAAATATGAGTTGAAGGCCTTACCACAATCAGTATATTTAACACCATCCTTTGATATCCATGGATTGAATTAAAAAATTATTTAACATAAGATTACATACTTGGACCATCCAATGTCACACATGGTAAAAGCAGTATATTGTTTTTGGAAAGCTGCAAGGTCACAAAGATGATGCTTCTTCTTGAGATCCCCCACGATATTGACATAGTCACTCTAAGTGAAAGTAAAGTCTCAATAAAAATTTTATTAAATAAAAAATATTTCATACTGAGCATCTTTCAAACAGGAAACCATGCTAAGGGATATTAAACTTGTTATTTAAAGCCACTTGAATACATTTTGCTATAACACATAATTTAGATATAGATCAATCATCAGTTTCATACATTTTGGAACCTTTTTTATGAATGACAGTGATATAATCACACTTACATTATCAGAGCGACAACACATGGAGACACTTTTTGACCAGCACATATTTTTTTGTTATAAAGGAGACATTTATGAGATATGACCTAAATCACACTGATATATACAAAATGAGAAAGAAACTAATAAAGGGATACAAGCACACAACTGAGAGAAGAAATTTAGTGAAGCTTAACAAATGGTGCTCTAACTTAATAAAATTATAATTTTTAGGGAGTTGTGTCACCAACGTCAATAGGAACAAAGTCTTCAAGACATTTTCTTGCTGCGACTATATCAATGGAAAGCAAAGTATAGAATTTTGCCAATCCTATTATAAGTCATATTAAACTGCGTAAGATACAATGTATGCAATTAATTGACATCTATTATTAATGTAAATTATTTGAATTTTTGAAATCAGGTTTTATAACATTTCCTTGATGTTTTAAAATGTATCTAAAGGGGTGTAAGAAATATAACATACTAAAAATTTACTGTTTTTCTTTATTATTTCATCCAAACATAAAGACAAAATTTGATACATATTCTAAAATATAGCTAAACAGCTAACATTGAACAAATACCAGTAATCTACAGCAAGGCTGTTTTTGTAAACAACTTTACGAGTAATTACATGAGACATTAGTGATGGCCATGCTCTTTATCCCCACTACCTGCAACTTTGGTTATTATCAAAGTGGCCACAGTGAGGCCCAGGCCTATTGGGAAGCCACGAAAGAAGAATAACATGCCTCTGGAGAAGGGAGTACCAAAACCAGGATGATATCGCCATGCTTCATTTCTGTAATTATATAAGCAATTTATGATATAAATACAATAATTATTACATCACGTATCATTTTCTATTGTTCTGTGAAAATTAAAGGCTATAAGCCAAGAGAGATAGATGTTTACCAGATATTAAATGGTACACTCCCCCGTAGCAATTTCCTAACTAATGTTAGGAAACAATACACCGGCACCACATTGCACTAGTCATTTTGTGATGCAAGATGATAAGTCCTATGTAATGTAACCAGCTACTATGCTCTTGAATTGGTAGACAGTGGTGTTTGTGCAATACTGTATGGCAGCAGAAATGTAGGAGCTGCAGTGGTTCGTACCCAGACAGTCTCTAGCAACAGAGAACTTCAGTTGAATAATACCTGATCCACGGATCCTTCAGGCCCTTCTTTTCGAGCGCTTTCTGGAGTTCCTCTAGTTGTGCAATGCCTTTCACCTCGAATTGTTTGTAATCAGGTACAACGTAAGGCGGTCCTCCGTGTCCCATGGCTGCAGATATTGCGAACATGAGTTAGCGCTACTAAATATTACATAACTCTAAAAATCTTCGCGCACAGTTAATAAGTTAGTAATTAATATTGATACTGCATACATGCCAAAAACGAAGTGTAATTACCTTAGATGAGGTAAAGAAGTACGATCGTGTTTTTACAAAGGTGGAGTTTTTATTTCTTTATCAGCTGTCAGCTGTCACCTGCCACACCTTCCCAGTTATGGCATGTCTGCGGTCCGTGCGTGAGCCAATGTCAAGTGTATAGACATATAATAAAAAAAAGAATAATTACCGTAAATTAATTTGAATAGTGATCAGACTAGGTAGAATTTAATAAGATTATTATGGTAAATCTAATCGAAAAATAAGTACATTTAAATTTTGATTTTACAATCTGCTACAAACTTATTTAATACATTATATACAAGTGGCTTATTATCTCTTAGTAGTAAGGAATACACTTGACATTGGCTCACGCACAAACCGCGGATAAGCCATAATTGAGAAGAAGAAGAAGTAGTAAGGAAATATTAGTATGTAGAGGGATGGAAAGAGACGGTAAGGAGGAAAGTAATGAAGAGTTATCGTATAAAGGGCAAGAAAAGAAAATGTGATCCATGTCACAGTAGCTCTCGCCGCACTCACAAGCAGTACTAGGCACGATTCCCATATTGATCAAATGAGCCGGCAGTTAAACGAAATGCTGGCGTTCTTATTTTTTTAGGTTTTTAAAAAAGTCGAATGTGCTTAATAAAATTTTTATTAAACAATAAAAATATTTACTGCTACAATTTTATGCCCTGTTATAACTCATCATACTCAAATTTTCATACTTTGGAAATTTTCGCAAAAGTAGTCATAGGCACACGAGACTGTTCTTCGACTGCCTGTGTCAGAACGTACATAAAACGCGGGTGTACCTTAAGTATGCGGTGCATATGTAACTGGTTGTGTGCCACACTCGGAATCGAGGAGAGCAAAATAAGTCAATTATGCATGTTCTGATGGCGTCGAAGCTCTGTGTATTGCTAGCGAAAATTGCTTTCGCGTGATGTCCACTGCGTATTAATATCACAACATATATACATACGTCACAAGTGTTTTGATATTACTAGAGCAATAAAAAAAGATACATTATACGCTTTTGGTTAGAGTTATAAGAATCAGGATATTAAACTAACCAATGACTGCTAGTTCTCGTCGAGTCTGTATTCCCGTTAAAAGTCTGTAGTGCAGCGGTGGGGTGTGCGCGGGGCAGTGCGGGACGGGGCGGCTCACAGTGCTGTGAGCGTAGTGTGTCGCGCTGCGTCAGGTGGCGCGGGCGAGCTTTATTTACGTTTGGGGTTCATTGAGCGATTCTTGCATTGCATCAATTGAATATTTCACCCTGTGAAGTGTTCTTTACGCGTGTTTACACACAAGGCGCGCGTGTATGCTTAGCTTCCCTGTGCTTGTGTTTAATTATTGAAAGGTAACCTGTAAGAAAAGCTCTCGGAGAGCTTTGTGCTCTGTGCGGTGCAAAAAGCTTGTGTATTGTGTGTGCGGCGACTGAACCCGACGTCTGTGCAGGCGATGGCGAGGTGCGGGTTCGCGTGAAGATGAAGGAGCGCGTGGGCGCGGTGCTGGTGCTGGCGCTGGTGCTGGCGTGCATCGCCGCCAGAGCCACCGGTGAGTCCCCGTGAGCCGCCGTTGCCGCACTACCTCTTTGTTTACTGCGCTAGTAAAAAGACGCGCTGTAGAATAAAAACCAGGGAGCACGTTTGTGTGTGAGCTCGCTGGAATTTCTTACGCATAGTTATATTTTATTTTGCATCAGTTCAAGTAAGTAACTGGTCAACTTTGTATCTCGCGACGATTTTTGTGTTCGAGACATCTTAATGTTGTCCTCTCTCTGCTAAGATTTATTTTTGATCAGAAACAAAGTTTGCGACGTTCGATAACCGGTTTTATTGTATCCTCGAGCAAAAGAATTTAGACTCATTATATGTTTTTTAATTTCGTTAAACAAAATGCTACTAAATGCATACGATAAACTTGTCACTATTGCTCCATAATGAAAACTATGGCGTATAAGATATTTACTATACAGTTTCTCGTTGTAACCCGGAGAAACTTGCAGCACTTATAGCACAATATGATCAACAGGTTTTCCAAAACTATCATTATTTAAAATGTAAAATCATGTAACGAGCAAAGGACATAATAAACCATTGAAATAAAATACATCATTCACACAGCAGACAGACAGACATACAGACATACGGCATACGCAACATACGCTCACGAGTACTTGACCCCAGACGGAGCCGGCGGCGGCGCAGCAAGGGGGCACAACAGTTCCTTACGACTCTGAAGAATGAAAAATTACAATTTACAAATTCACTAAAGTTTTAAAGAACTACAGAATCTTTTCTTAATATCAATATATAGTAGTCGCATAAATTAAGTTTTTGATATATAACCTTCATAAAAATTTTGTTTATACGTAAAAAAATATCTGCACATTTTTATACAATAGTGTTTTTCAGTACTAGTTGTATATTCAGTAAATCCTGTTTTTGTGCGGTCTTTTTTATGCGATTTTGTTTTTGTGCGATAGGTTTTGTGCGATTTATTTTTATGCGGTATATGAATCCTAGAGGCTTTAGCACCAGTTTAATGTAAATTTTAAGAAACATTATGTCAAATTAACTTTTAGCTACATTTTGAAAAAGCTAGAGAAAAATAAATTGAGCCTAACGGAAGTGTGGAAAAAAATTAAATTTAAGACCGACTAAACCACATTACTGCAGCAATTAGACAAATAAGACAATACACATTAAAGTCGCGCTGAAAAGCGATCTGGCCTGAATGTGTAATTAATCGAAAAGTTACCGAAAACGCGTCAACGTTATTATATGAAATTAGTGCGCTCGCACATAACATCGGCGAAGAAGGCTTTGATTCACAATGAAGTATTAAATATTTTTATAATTTCTTTAGATCTAATTTAATTATTTAATTCAATTGGAAGCATTCTCCCACCTATTTCATAAATCATTGATATATTTCCCGAGTCCGACTTTTTTATGCGGTACCTATGCAGCGCAAAAAACAGGATTTACTGTATATAATTCAGTTATTGTAAGTGCGGAGCCGACGCAACGCTAATGCAATCACCCTAAAAACGTAGCCAACAAGAATAATTATACCAGAGTCACGCTGCCGCCGGAAGACATTCATTTATTATTTCTTCTATTATTCATTTGATATTATTATAATCATTATATTATATAGATATCATCATTTGGTTGACAATTGCGCAATATCTTTTTCATGTTAAAACGCGATTTGACATTATCCGAGAAGTTGGAAAATTAGTAGAAACTAACGCAGATGTACTGTTTTTCTGGCATTCGTTATGGGCTGCGATGCGGGCATGCTGTGATACGAGCACAGGGAGCTGCTCCTTGGAATCAGTGAACTCAGTGCTCATGTGGTACCTGTGTTTGTGTGCGTGCGTGTGCGCGCGCGAGATTGATTGATTAATGAAACAGCGAGCGGGCGCGGGTGTGTTACCTTGTTGCGGGTTGCGAGTGGGACCGTAACGCGAGCCGAGTGTAACAGGAGCCGCAGCCGCAACCGCAACCGCAGCCGCAGACAGCCTATAACTTAAGAAAATGATGATGTAGGGCACCGGTCGGACAGCGTCGCCACATTCCGGGATTTATCTTCCGTCTGAGTGTAACAGTGCGGTGCGTTGGTGCGCGCGGGGTGAGCGGCTGAGGGG
>DWIB01000120.1:0-15055 GCA_018248155.1 Cressida cressida
ATTTAAAAAACAATTATTATTTTTATTTAAGCATTTTTTTATTATAATTATAATTGCCATACATTACAAATGAAGTTACTGCACAGTGATGTAAATTTCCATCACATAGCTTTGAGAAATTTATTTACAGTGTTTTGATATAAATTGAACATAAAATAATAAAAACACAAAAATAACCCTTTTTTCGACTCATTTTCATAAAACAACAAACAGCGGAATGACAAGTTCTATGCCTGGTAATTCACAGTGACGTTTGCTATTTTTTGACAACTGCGTTTACACAATTACGCAACAGACGCTTAAAAAGTTGCCAGCAACAACAAATTTAAAATACAAGGGTTTTGAGTACCTTTTTTTGATGACTAAATATTTGTGATTGAAATTTCCATCATCGTGCAAAGAAGGGTTAAGTAGTCTCATATTAATAGAACCACAAAGAAAGAACTTTTACAAACAAATAGCACTAGAAACATTTTCTTTTTTAATTCCTTGATAAACTTATTCCTATATTAACAATTCTGACTAGACAGAAAAACGTAGAAAATCTAGATTAGGCGATAGCAATCGAGACGAAAATTTTCGAAGAAATAGAAATATAATATTCATGAATAATCGTAACAATTACAACCGCTTACCACATATTTATATCAGCGAATTAGGAGGCAGATTTTTATTAGATACAGGAGCATCACAATCATTAATAAATCCAAAAATACTCGAAGTTGAATACAAAATTAAGTTTAGAGCTGAAAATGAGACACATGTTATATGGGCAGTGATACAGCTTGTTCTTTTTAATATAAGTTGTATTATTGGATAATTATTAACTAGATTTAGAGACATTAAACAATATTTACTTAGAATTAGAAAAGACTTATATTATATAATCCAATGACGGGCAGACATTGAGATACGTCTACATTGTTTTGGAGTCGGTAACAGACTGTCTCAGATGGCGTCGTTGCTGCGTATTACGTAATCAAGGGACGCCGTCATCATCCCGTCTGTCAAATTAGCATTACGTTTTGTTCGCCGATACAGTTTTATTATTAAAGAATTATTGACTAGATTTATAGATATGAAACAATATTAAATTAGATTTAGAAAATATTTAAGATACGTCTTTAACAAATAATTAAATGAATATTACAATTGGGCTTTTCCATGAATTTGAATGTAAGACAAGACTGGTTACATAACACACATTATATAAAAACGGCACACATTACATTACTACAAAAATTATTTAATCAGGATATTACACATAAATTTTTACTTTTTAATTTTGACTCAGACTATGTGATCTTTAGGGTTAGCCATATTAGTCCGGCTTAATTGTAAAATAGATATAAAGAACATGATGTTACGTACACAGAAGGCTAATATATAATATAAAGAGACGACATTTAATCTTATAACAAAATACCAGCAAAATTAGAACAGGTCGTAAGCCTAATCAGTAACCATAGTGAGGGATTTTTCAGCCGAAAGAATAACCAAAAAACGGCTTTTCCAGCTGCTTTAGTACCAGTAAAAAATGGAAATTTTATTACCACAGTAATTAATACCCCAAATAGAGATATTACATTTAGAAAAAACTGTCATCTAAATTTACAACGCCTAACTTTGAATAAAAAGAAAAAAAAGACCAGGTTAAGAAACCAAATGTAAAAATATATCACATTCAAAAAATTATTTAAATAGACTCAGAACTAACCATATGAACCACGAAGTAGTGAGAGAAATTAAAAAGCTATGTTATAACTATAGAGACATTTCCCATTGTGAAGAAATACCACTAACGTTCACACATAACATCGAACACGAATTAAGATTAACAGATGATAAACCAATATTTGTACGTAATTATAGACAAGCACCTAAACATAAAAAAAGAAATTAAGAAACAAGTAAAAAAATTACTAGAACAAAATATTATTCAAGAATGCTATAGAAAATTAAACGACAAAACAATTGAAGATAAATACCCACTACCTAACATAGGCGACATTCTGGATAAATTAGGCAGAGCGCAATATTTCACAACGCTGGATTTAGCATCCGGATACCGTCAAGTGGAAATGCACCCAAAAGATATTGAAAAAACAGCCTTCACAATTGAAGGCGGACATTACGAATTTCTGAGAATCCCCTTTGGTCTCAAAAAGGCACCGAGTACATTTAAAAGACTAATGGATTCAGTGTTACGCGGTATAGATAACGTATTAACGTATTTAGATGACGTTATCATATATTCAACATCTTTACAAGAACATTTAGAAAAATTTAAACAAGTATTTGGCAGATTCTGCTTACACAACTTAACGATACAGCTAACTAAATCGGAATTCATGCAGAAACAAGTTAAATTCTTAGGACATACCCTTACAGATAAAGGCCTTCAGTCTAATGAAGATAAAATTGCTGCAGTAAAGAAATTCCCACTACCAAAGACACAAAAGGAAATAAAATCATTCCTAGAGTTAGTAAGTTATTACAGAAAATTTATCCAAGGTTTTGCAAAACTATCAAAACCTTTGACCTTGTGTCTAAAGAAAGGTAGTAAAGTAAAAATAACAGCAAAATACACCGAAGCATTTGAAAAGTGTATAACAATGTTACTAAACAACGCACCTATCTTACGATACCCAGACTTTAACAAATCCTTTATACTTACAACAGACGCATCAGATATAGCGTTAGGTGCCGTGCTGTCACAAGGTGAAAGTGGCTCCGAAAGACCGATACCGTACGCTTCACGTACATTATCAGAAACAGAACAAAAACTCAACAATAGAAAAAGAGTTATTAAGCATAATATGGGCAACTAAGTATTTCAGTCCCTACCTATATGAAAAACAATTTACGATATATACAAATCATCGTCCATTAATATGGTTGAGGACCATCAAAGATCCAAATTCTAAATTAACACGATGGCGGCTAAGATTAGCGGAATATAATTTCGAAATAAAATACAAAAAAGGCAAAATAAATACGAATGCAGATGCTCTATCTAGAATACAAATATTACACCATAAATTATAAACAAATACAAAAGAACCACAACCGGGACTCTCTCACGTAAACTCTGATTTGACATTTATTGATTTTAGGACACCATTGAATATACCTTCAACACCCAATGTAGAAGCTCAAGAAAGTTTAAGACAATCAGATACAGATAACACTAATTGAAGACCTGAAATCAACGACGCGATAGATAGACAACTAAAACAATTCCACACAAGGAAGACGCCGGGAAATACATATAGAATAAATGATAGATCGAAAGGAAAATCAAGGATGTTTGGATGATACCAATAAATGACACAAAACAACAAATAATTCAATTTTTAAAATAGCACACCATTCCAGATAGATATATTTTATTGCTATTTTCATCAGGAAGAATATTATTAAATATTATGTGAAGTATATAAAACCATATTCAGCAATCGTGGACCAAAGTTAATTAAATTCAAATGCAAAGTAACATTGATCGAAAACATCCCTGAACAAACATACTAATGAACACAATAACGAAATATCACGAAGGAAAACAATACACAGAGAAATTCAGGAAACATACAAACATATACATAGGAATTACCACTGGCTAAACATGCTAGTAACAATACAAATATTTATTAACAAATGCAAAACATGTTTAAAAAGTAAATACGAATGAAATCCACTAAAATTACCGATCTCATTTACAGAGACACCACATAAACCCATGGAACATATGTTTATGGAATTATATAGTACCGGAGGCACAGTTTACTAACAATCATTGACAATTTTACAAAATATGCACAAGCAATTCCACTTACAGGAACTACTAGTATTATCGCAGAAGCTTTATTAAATATATTTTCGGTCATAGGAACATCTAGCAAATTAACAACAGATTCGGACTCTAAATTTGATAACGAAGCAATTACAGAGATATGCGAACTACATAATATTAAAATTCTATTTACAACGCCATATAGCCCCAAATCAAATTCACCAATAGAAAGTTTTCATTCAACACTAGCAGAATTGGTTAGATTGCAAAGGATCACTGATAAGGATAAAATAACTAATCAAGTAAAATACGCAATCATAGTTTACAACAAGACCATACACTCCGCTACTGGATTTACACAATTTGAACTACTTTACGGACACACACAAAGTAGAAACCCTTTGGAACTTCAATGCACAAAGGAATTTTGCCAAGAATGTGTACTAAACCACAAACAGGTTATGAATAACGTACATAATTTAATAAATAAAAAATTGTCAGAAAATAAACAGAAAAGAAAATTAGAACCAAAATACCTAGGCCCATACACAATCGTTCGATTACATCCAGAACAAATCGCTGAAATTTAGGGAAAACATGTTCACGCGAAAACCATCCGTGTACATTTCCGATTACTTAGACGTCCTGAAAAGGTATTAGACGCACCATCAGCTTCCTCACAATGCTTGGACTCGCCACCAGCACCACCAGGAAGCTAAAATCCAATGTCAATTGGATAGATACTATTTAACAACAATATACAACATTCCTAGCATAAGAAATATCTATCTAGAAATATGTAGTAAGTACTACACTTCTAGGCTTAAGCACAGTAGCTCCAAGGAGATTATTGGTAAACGAATAGATTATATGATAGATGCTATAGAAACTAGGTTTCTATACCTAGGAATAAATACAATAGGTTTAGTTCTAAATACAGATTGAAACACGGATAAATATATGGACTTGGATCAATAATTAAAGCAATTAATAACAGGAAATTTAAATCACGGTGATACCATTAAAATAGATAAAAAGGTACAATCAGTAATTAACAGTAATGCGAATAATCGAAAACAAATTTATGTGGCCATAAATCAATATTCACAAAATGTTACAGATCTAGAAAACGAAACGGCAAGCACTGAAATATTTAATGAAATAGAAATATCATTCCAACACATTTAATCGAGGAATTAGATGACATCCAAAAACCAGTTGAAGTAAAACTTACCTTTTAACCCTAATATTAACCTGTTAACTGGGGAATTAGCTATTGCTCAACTCCTTTCAGAATGGGGACTTTTTCTTCGCAGCGATAAGTAATATCACACCTCAAATAATAAAGGAATATCGTTTTTAACTTATGGTTTTATTTATTTTGATAAAATATTTTATAATTGAAATGTATTCAATGTACAAGGAATTTATTGAAAAAATTATAATAATTATTCCGCAGTATGATATTGCTTAAAACAGTGTGGTATATATACACAAGGCAACACAGCAGTCAGGACACCAGAATCTCGATTCTCTCCTAATACAGAAAGTTATTACTAACATGTAAGATGCTAAAATCCACCAAATTGTGGCAGCTTGAAGTATAGATCATGCAGCGCCCGTTTTCCCGTTAATAGCGGTTAAGTGTGAGATTACAAGAACATGAAAAATCATAACCACTTTAAGATTTAATAGATAAGAACAATGTAGAATGTAATGCGTTCAATATATTACAATTAATTTCCATGACGAAATATTTCGTCATGCCCAGTTAACAGGTTAAAGATACACATCTTTGGGAAGAAGCCATCACAGTTAAAGCTTATAGTACAAATGATACCTTAAATTTCATATGGGAAATACCTTTAGTTTCAACCCAAACACAACCTTTTACACATATATTCCATACCCAATACCCATAATACCATCCTAATACCAAATAACCCTACCTTAATCTTGGGAAATAATGAGTTTAGTTATCCACAAGAGCCTTGTAACAAGATAACGGAAAATAATCACAGCACACTGCTACAACATAGAAAAACATCGGCTTTATTGTAAAATTGTTATTTATTAAGGTTCTTTGAAATGGTGCCCCAACATTGTTTCTCTAAATCCATTTATGTTTCTAAGTTAATCATTGCATAGAACCAAGCACAGTACCATATGTAACGGTCGCATTGTTTTTCTAATCGTTGTATGATCAGTATCTTTTGTCAAGACTCATAAAAACCTTTTCGTTCCAGTCATTGAAATGTAATTTATTGCCTCTGTTCAAACTGCATGTGGATGAATCAGAATAAGAAATTTTTTTGTAGAAACACACTTCGTCGCCAACTTTCATGCCGAACAATGAAGAACTTCTTCAGCAGCCACTGCGGTCATCTGTATGCTTCTCTCTTAAGGGAGGAAGAGTTATGTTCTTATAACCTGCACCACTAGAGATCCACTTCAAAGGAAAGGTGGCCAAAATGTATGAAAAGTAATGGCAATACTTTGAATACTTTTTTTTACTTTCCCATTAAAATTTAGTGTTTCATTTAAAAAAAAAATACACTATAATCATATTGGTTTAATTTTTAATTTTAATAATTACAAAATAAACTTTTTTTTGGCCACACTGCCACCTTTTGTCATCTGAATTATTAATCAATGAAATATATTAAAAATAAAGTCACATATAACTATTTTTAAAGTAAAATAAAAAATATCAAAATAAATTGTTTAAACAAAAGAATACAGATTTAAAAAAATTGTACTTACCAATGTTCTTCCTGCATCTTACTGGTAAACTTACCTATAAAGAATTTTTAAACAGTTAAAAAATTATAAAAAACGAAGAGATAATAAAAACTCAGTTCAAAAGGGATTGCATATATTGTCTGAAACAAACTGCTGCCAAAGAATAATATTATTATTTGAAAATATTGGCAATATAATATACAGTTCATTTACTTAACTAAGGGATGACACGAGTGAGACATTATCTGCAATAAGCTGTATTGTAGCAAATAGTAAATAATTAACACAAAAAAATCTCAATTTGTATATTACGCCTATCTTATTATTGTACATATCTATGCGGAAAGTTTTTGATCATAAAGAAGATAGAATAACTTTTATTATATTACATCAGACAAATTCTCATATTTGGTTACAGTTACATTGGCTATTCTATTTCCTTATAGATTTCTTTCCAGGCAAAATTGTTTTAGCATATTTGATATAACCTCACAATGTATGAGTTTTATAAAAATAATGTACCTTTTGTTACTGTTTCTTTTTCATTTGTAAACATTTATGGCTAAAAATAACACTCACATACAAAAAAAAAACACTGCACTAATTTGTTGAATGTTAACCAAATCACAATAACTTTTTTTAACTTTACAAAATAATTGTGTAAGATATTATAGACCACACTGCATAAACATTCGGTGTTGAACAACTGATAAACATTAATGCAAACTTTATTATTACAAATTACGATAATATCATGTTTAAGGTATGATGTTTACATCAAAAAAATAACACAGCAGAAAAAATACATCGTAGGTTGTACTTTTACAATTGAACGTCAAATTCTACAGACATAATAAAAATGACCAGTATTTTAAATTTTTACCAAAATAACTTTTAATTAATAAAAAATTATCCGAAAAATATTTGAAGATTTATGTATTTTAGTTTGTTAAAAAAATAGGTATTTTAACACGCACAAAACTTTTGCGTTTTTTTTAACTAAAATAGGTTGGTGCTTAACTCGTCAAATCTGATGGAAAGTGAAGATTTAATCTATGTGGTAGAGTGCACTATTCTAGAAGAAATCTATCCACTCTTCTCTTGAAGACTTCCGCCCTAAAACTGAACGGAAACACTGACGCCGGAAACTTTTCATACCTTCTCTGGTCGTATTATAATGGTTGAGGCGAAATGTTTAGTCTTTACTCACGGAATATCGACAACGAAAGGACGCGTGTGCGATAACGATAAATCATGCAATTCCCGCTGTTCTGCAGCTTGTAGAAAACCGGAAGGCTGAATATTTTATGTCAGTGAAAAGGGCGGTCCAATTTTGTTAGTGGCTAACTTAATTATTCTGTCTAACTATTCTCTTAGTGCATCTGGCCATCCATCCTGAACGGCCACTTGGTAATTGACGGTACCAGCCGAAAGATGGATATATTCTATATATCCATCTATAGGTGCTATACTTCATAGCACAACCGGACTTTGCTTTATACAGAGTTAAAGTTGTCCCGGTGAGAAGTACCCTGGCACTCTAGCAAGGACTTCTAGTTTTCTTGCAGAGATTAACAGGCGTCTTTGGAGCATAGAAACTTTGCCTCGTTAATAATTGCATTTGTTATCTTATGTGTAGTGATATTATTTACGATGGTACAAAGTTAAAAACTTTATCAAAAATTAAAATTTTTAAACTTATTAACTTTTCAAACCTATGTATTGAATAATATTTAATATATATATTACTAAAAAAAAATAATGTTTATTTACTCTTAATACAGAATGCATACCTATTTTTGCCTTGAAAAACCGTACTATAATATTGTTTGACTAGTTGTACACTTGTCAAAAATTGCGATTTCGGGTTTGTTTATCACTTTTAAAGTTTTTTTTATGTAGAACAAGATGTTTTCGATAAGATGAAAATTTACAGCGAAGTATTGATTATCGAATTTGTGCAAAACAATCAGTAAATAAATAATTTGTGTTAATTATAACCTGTATGTGTTGAGATAAAGAATGGAGCTGTGTATTTATAATGGGATATAATGTGTTTCTTTGGTGTGTTTGTGATTGTGATATAGTTTTGAAGTAAAGATATGCATTTCTTGATATCATTACTGTTGCTGATCTCCGGGGTATGGTAAGTGATAGTTGAATAGATGCTGCTTCTCTGAACAAAGCCATTGAATGTCAAATGTACTGTTTCATTTTATTCAGAATATTTATGTAACAAATTTGTTAACTGAGTTATTTTGTATACAATATAATTAATTGGCCATTCCAGAGCATTAGATATGATGACTATATTAACAGTAACTTTAACAACCTTATGTATAATTTTTAGTGACTACTTACACAGGTTTTTAAACTGCTTTTTAAAATGTTTTAATGACAATTAGCTAAAATCGTAAAAAAATGTCTTAGGATAGCAGTTTTTAAATGTTAATATAAACCAAAATGCAAAAAAAAAAAATTAAAGCAAAATATCTTAAAATTAATGTAACTAAAAGCTAGGCATTTAAATTTGTCTTCAAAACATTTTTACTGAAATTGTTCTGATTGATTTGTTGTGATATATTTAATGTTACGAAAATTATAAAATAAATTCATTTGTGGTATATCTTTATAAATATGTGTTGATAACATAGTATACTCTTTTTTGCTGCCAAATAGACTGCAGCAACATTACAGATGAATTTGAAGGCATTAATCTCTAATTACAGGGGTAATAAAGTTACATTTTGTGTCTTTAAGATGACAAACACAATGTGTTGTGGGTTGCATCAAGCTAAATTATGGGTAACATTCACCTGATGGTAAATGAAAATGAAAAATATGCTCATCTATATCAATTTGTCATTAGTTAAGATGGTACACACAACTACACATAGCACTTTTGCCTCTGGACATTTAAGGAGGTTATTAGGAGATTAAGTTCAGTTACTCAAATAAGAAATTATTTGAGTGAAACTAGCTACAATGCTTTCTAAGCCCATAATGTTTACACACACACACACACACACACACACACACAGTAATGTTTGTATACTATTATTTGGTGATAGATATTGCTGTGGTGAAAATAAACACACAAAAAATTTCATCATAGAAGTATATATCTTTCAAACAATAAATTGATAAGAGGTACATATATTTTTATACTAATTAAACAAAAAATGTTGTAACAAGTGATATTTATTTGCTTTTTAATCTTCTCCAGGTCATTATGTTCTACGGTTATGCCTTTCTGCATTTGATAATATGTGTGAATGACTAAATAATAACTTTTTTTGTTTAGGTTATTATATGGTAGTTTTTATATATTTTACATGTTCCTAAACTTTTTATTATTTATCCTGCACATACATTTTTATATAAAATATTTACATTACTTAACAAGCACAATTTTGTGCATTTTATAAAACAGTTGGGATCATTTATTATACTCTGATCAGTACAAAGACTTCAAGCAGAAAATTGAAGTCCTTGTACTGATCAATAGGAATAATTACAACACTTTGCTAAGGAAATTCATTGGTTTGATTTATTGTAAATAATAATAAAATTTGGTTTCTTCCCGAATTTTTGAAGCCTTTAATTAATTGCATCTGTATTCATTTTATTCCTTACATGTAGTGACACTAATCAAGGCCAGGTAACAGTTAGTAATAAATGATTTTGAATACCAATATTTTTACTTTTTGCTTAGATACACTGTTATTGCACTGCACCAATTCCTCTCAAAGAGAAACTTTTTTTAAGTTTTTTAGTAATATTAAATGAAAAGTAACATATAATGTATTATTAATTAGTCTTGTGCGAAAAAAAAAATACATTAAAGTATCATTTACATTTTTTTTTTGGAATTTTTATCCAAAGATTCTACAATTCAAATATTGTTTGTTTGTTTAGTTAAAATCGTTGTGATTAAATCTATAACAAGCTTGGTGTAAAGTATGTCCGCTCAAATAATTATGTGAGGTTTTTAGCTTTACTCCTCACCTAACTTGTGAACTAACCTTAGTTTTTATAATCACTTTCTTCACTTGTTGTTTGTATTGCTGTCTGAAATTTTTATTATCTATAAAATTACTAAAGCAGAGCACTGATATAAAGCCTAAAGAGTTTTTATAGGACTACAGAAATGTACAGGAGCAACGACTTTCCTAAAATAATATTTCCTTTCCTTCCTAAAATTTTCAAAATCCTAATCGTTTTTTTCCTAAAATCTCCAAAAAGTGCCATAAAAAATAATCACATGTATATTATTATTAATTATTTTATTGGCATTGTATATTGGTGTATTAGTGTAGATGATATAAATAATGGATCACTTCTTTTACACTATATTTAAAAGTAAAATATAAATATTTTTTTAAATCAACCTCTTTCATTAGTTTTAGAGGATTGAAAAAAATTTTTTACACAAAATCTTTTACACCGCATTGTGTGTTGCAAAGAGTAATAGATAAGTGAATAGTTACGTAAAATGAAAGTTTTCAAATGTGACCTGCAATAATAGTGATCCCTACTCATAACACCAACAACAATTCATGTTAATGTAATGTCCATTTGTGATTGTGAGCAAATTTGCAATGTAAACAATAAAATTGAAATATTTGAAATAAAATGAATTATTATTATTATTAATATATATAAGAATGCGACTCGCATGGTAGTTATGTTCAAGAACGGGTACGTTAAAATAATTTGTTGTGTTATACATCTTAAATTATACACCCTTTGCTTAATAATAAAACTGCAAGCATACGTCTGAAGAAAACTAATTAATTGTAAAGCGATAGGAGCGCGCACGCAGCCTATACGGAAGGTGTCCAAAGTCGTTGCGGCGCTGAACGCTTTAACCTAGTTAATATGGAAGAACTTGCATCTGAGCTGACTGCCGCTGTTTGGGCTGTTCCATCTACTCCGATTTACTTTCACAATATAGGTGCCACATTTAGGCCAGTAAGTACACAAAAAATTTCTACAGTATATGAAAATATCATAGTATGAGAAATTAGTTACCAACATGAATGTTTTCTTTCCTCGTAAACGGTAGAACGATACGTATATCTAGAAATATAACCCTTATAAATGATTAAATTTTAATAAAAAGAAAGGCTTATTATTTATTAGTAGTCTTTTAGATATCTGTATATTTTGTATGTTTTTGAGCTTTTCGTCAATAACTATTAAAATATATTTTCCTATATTCACATTCTAAAAAATCGTTGCATCATCTTTAATGTTAGTGTGACAAGTAAACAGTTTTCTTTTTTCATTAAAATAATATAAGATTAAATGTTTCAGCTGTACACGGCTACAGACTAATACCGACCCACAAAGGAAAATATTTGCTGATGTTCGGCGGATACACGTACGCTCAAAACAATCGAACCTTAAACTATTACTGTTCCAAAAAAAACACCGGTTGCAAGGCTAGAATTAAACTGGGACAGGAAGGCGAAGTTGCTGAGGCACACATCACACATTTCCACGACCCGCCAAGATATTATCTATCACAAGCCGGATATTATGTTAAAATATAATTATGTTACGACAACAGCATCTCTGTTTGTATATAAAGTGAAGTTTAGCTTATAAATGAATATGTAAATAGGCATGCACTTTGTTACTTAAGCCTGTCATCATATCCCTTGTGATCAAACGTTACTTGTGTTTTTCCTATTGAATAAAAAACTATTTATAAAAAAAAATTGTTTCTCTTTTATGCCCTTAATGTTGATGTGGATGGCTTAATTATTTAAATGATTGATCTATTATTAAGACATGTATACATATTTCAGGGAAAAGAAGTTTCTTTTGGAACTTCTTTGAAAGGGACAAAAACAAGATAATTAGTTGTAAGATTTGCTCATCCAAAATAAAACGCCACATGGTGCGCCACTTCAAAACGAAACACCGTGCTCTCTACATAAAACTTCTGCCCATAATAAAAAGAAACACCTACAGGTCGCACAGTACGTACGGTGCTTTAGCCACGCCAAGGACTAATAGTCTTTGGGTAAAAAAGTATACCACCGCAATAAGTGAAAATGAGTATCGATGTGAAATATGCCAAAAGACGTTAAAAATGCCTAAATCCAATGGAAACATGAAGCGTCACATTAGATTAATGCATCCCAAGATATATGAACTTGAAACTCAAATATTATTGTTAAATTCAGAAGAGGAAAGTACTCCTAACGATGTATTTCCACTGGGGGTCGAAGAAGTGTTACTGCAAGAAGAGGAGCAAATTCCGGAAGAAGAAGTAGAATATCTAGACGAAAGTATTATCACCGAAGACGATTCTGAACAACCTAAGAGTGTGTCTGAGATAGATTGTGAAAATCAAAAACAACAAGATATAGCAATTCATGATGTGGAAACGGAATTCGAATCAAATGATTTCAGTGTAATTCGTATTTTGAATGAAGAAGATCCAGATTACGAACGTAAAATAAAATGGCTGGCCCAGAAAGATGTACCGGGAAAGAGTAAGTGTCGCTTTAATAATTCGGTTCTAAAAATGGGAACCTTGACAATTGGCATAATGTTTGGTTTTATATAAGGTCTACCACCTGTAAAATTGTGCAAGGACCTCCTTTCCTATATTATCACATGTAAACTATTTCGTTTAACATTTAGATTACTCATATCATACTATATTATTGTAGAATTACATAAATTATGTATTTTATCAAAATTACCAATTTCAGGGAAATCTAAGGCTTGTATATGGAATTTCTTTAATGTTGTCGAAGAAAATCGCATTTATTCGTGTGTTTTCTGCCAAAAGGACATTGTGATTGTACCTTTTAGCTGCTCCAATCTTAAACGACATATTAGAACCAATCATAAAAAGCCCTTTGGAATAATACTTAAATACGGACCAGAATTCAAAGACAAAAGTAATGCGGATCTTACAAACCTCTTGGATTATTCTAAACCAGCGGGTAGGTGGAGTGGATTCTTTGTGTTAAACCTATGTACCTGTATTACGTAGTTTATATTGTAAACTAAATAAACTTTTTTTTAGACGATTATATGAAAAGCTTCGAGACATCATACTTTGAAATCCTTGAAGATAGTAGATTCAAATGTAAAAGTTGCAATGAACTCATAGAATCTTTGGAGCCGGACAGATTATTGTTGTTCAAGCACATTTACGAGAAGCATTCGCAACAGGTGATCAGTGACATCAAGAACAAAATTGACGATGACGAAGAGTTTAGCGTACTCTTTGTTAAGAAAAAGGATTTGGAACTATCAAATTAAACTATGTCCACACACGTCTTAAGACTTTTAGCTTTATGTGGAAATTTCTTCGCGTTTGATACTAGTCAGTTTTAACCTTAGTACATGTAAAGTATGTTTCAATTCAAATGTCTCATAAAACAAGCTTATAATGTTTTCTGTTATATAGGTAAGATAATATTGATTAAATGAGGAAAGTCACTCATCTATTTGTATTGTTCTTTATTATTATAGCTTCTATATTAGTAATGGTAGTAGCGCTTTACCACCTAGACTACATCCCTACTTTCCATCAGATAGGCTTGTAATCAAACACTAGTTTAAGTTAAAAATCATTTTTTAAATGAAAAAGACATTAACGTTATAAATAGCAAAAACTGTAATTATTAAACTTTTATTAGCAAGGCTTAGTGTGCAGCAAGTAGTCTCAATGTCTTATTGAATCTTTTATTAAGTTTATTAACTTTGAAGTTAGAATTAAGTTTAGAATTCAACTAAAACTTCAATAATCTGTGTATATGATATCTATGATATATAATAAATTTGTTCCAATTAGCAAAACGTAAATTTTGAAATTATAACTATCATGAGTTGATTAATTGCAACCTCCTCAATAATCGAACAGGTTTATTGAAAATATTACAATGTTTTAGATTACTGGTAATAAACATGAAAGAATTATTATTGGTAATGTTAACAGAAATTCTTGTATGCCGCTGTCTTTACAAAAAAAACCTTGTAATTTAGTTTCTTGTGGCATGGCATGAATTCTCTGGTTCTCATATACAACAGCAAATGATACATTTACAATTCGATAGAGGGAGCTGTTTCAGGAGGATTTGGAAGCAATGTAACCACCAAATAAACTCTATAAAGTTGAACATATGAAAAAATTAACTTTATTGGTATGCTATCAAAAAAAATATTGGTGAATCGTTAACATATGTTTCACTTTAATATAGTTTATGTATTAATTTTCCTTCCTAAATTTTATGGCAAGATTTGTGGGACTCGTTGGTGGAAGGTTAGTCTAGTTATTAGTAACCGATATTTTTATTTAACCCTTAATAGCCTGATTTACGAAAGTAATTTTTTCTTAATATTACTGTGTTTGTTTGAGGGTCTAAATGAAGGGAAAATAGATTAAAAAAACACAATATTTATTTAAAAAACGAGTATCAATTTTGATACTTCAGGCATTAAGGCCATAAAGAAATCAGATATACCTATGCATGAAATAATGCGAAACAT
>DWIB01000121.1:0-15047 GCA_018248155.1 Cressida cressida
TTATGTAACACTTAGTGTATAAGAATTAGATAGATTACCATACAACTTTTATTCGATTATGACACTAATATTAGAAAATGTTAGAGAATAGATTTAAAAAAGTATACATTTATTTTAAATGGATTATATTAAAAAAAGTTAGTCACATGTCAGGAATAGAAATTAAACATTCATTTAGAGAAGACGGAAACGAGTGTGGATGAAATACACTCATTTATAAATAAATGTAATTGAAACTCCTCCCAAGATTGGAAAAATGAACAGTAAAGTGCTTATTGCATACCTAGGGCATAAATATTTTGCTCCTGAAAAATTCGTTTCAAGAAAGGTCATAATCTACTGCTGCAATTTTTTCCCATGAAAAGAAGAGAGCTTGTACGAGATAAGCATAGTGATATTAGTCGAAAAATTTAACAATGCAATACGATACCTCGCTGCTATAAGTTGGGGGCGGCGCGTGAACCGGCACCTCGCGACGCCTTGCCTCACGAGCGGCACGCATCCGCGAACACGACTCGTTTCCAGATGATTCTGGAACTGTTAAAATAAATATGTAGTAAGTAACATTTTTATGCAATGCACCAAAACTTCATTTTAATTCAGATGGAGATGGTAAAAAACAATACCCACACTTTATTTGTTAACTGTTGAATACAGTAATGGTGTTATAAAGGTCATTCAGAATATGACGGAAGTAAAACGCGAAGTGAGGTAATGTCAAACTAACCACATACTTAAGCATTATTTCCTAAATGTGTCACTTTACATAGTGGAACTTACATGTTATATGTGATACAGGGCAAGTGTTATAGTCCAAATATATCAATTATACAAAATAATAAAACATTAATAACCTTCGTCGGAATAGTCGTCATAGCCGAAGGAATCGTCAGAAAAGTAAAGTATAGGAGCGTCGGACGCATTTTGTAGTAGGACCGAATGGTGCAACGGATGAGATGAATGCTCTGCCGAATCCTTTTCCTCAGTTTCCCCATCCTTCCATTCCTCCTTTGAGTCCTCACTTTCACTACAAAACACCACCAAAAACTCAAAATAATAATCAGAGAACAAATGAAATTTAATGTTTTAAGTAATTCTCATCAACGCAGCGTAAACTGAGGCTAACAAAGAATGAATTGTTAGTTTCTTGTATAATGACCTGTTTCTTGTTTGCTGACCTTATGCAGCCAGCACCTGATGTTTCTGAAGTGAAACAACTTCTGTTATTCCATTCATTTTTATTAATTTCCCGTGCACCAGCACTTGAAAGTTCCAAGCTAACCCTTTCAGGGGGAAAGATGACAATTTCTGTTCCAGATGTTGATGGTAAATCGTAAATACTAGAGACAACAGAATCAGGAATCATCATATCTCTGTGTTGCAAACAAACCAAACGACCACTGTGTTGCTTTACGTAGTTTCTGTAAACATAGAAAAAAAAAACGATATATTCAGTACAGACTAAATATAACAGTTGTTAACCTATTATCAATATAGAAAAAACCACAAAACCTTTTCATTAAGCAGTAATTTATAAATATTATGGTAGACTAAATTAAAAATTGCCAGCAGATATTAAAATTGAAACAACGCTATATTGTGATGGCAGATGTATTGTTAAGCATCGTGTGATGAATAGTTTGTGTTCAATGTCAATTGTCTATAAAAAATTCTCAAATGTCATGAAAGATAGATGTTGTGCATACCCGGTCCTCAAAGATGTTTTGCACACGTCGCACTGGAAGCACGATTTGTGCAAATGCAGAGCACCCACGACAACACGGTCTGCCACGGACAGGGGCTTTTCACACACTGTACACTTAAAACTCTTTGACTTCTGGCTTCGCTGGTCCTAATTATATAAATAAAAACAATTAAATATTGTATCATTTTTTGATATAGGAAACCTTTTTACCTGAAGCAGATAAATCCAAAAACCCCAACACCAACCCAAAACAAAAGCAAAAGTGAAAAACAATGACTAATAAAAACTGGTGCTGCTTGCAGATAATTAACCCAGATGCACATTTTGGGCAATTCAAGCACACTATTAGATCTTATTCCGAGGAGAGTAATTAAAACATTTTTAAAGATATCACTTAAAGTTGCCGCATTTAGGAAGAGTGCCACCATCAAAAACAGTAAATAACAATCAAACTGTTCTTTACCTTTCTATAAAAAAAAATAATATAATAAATAAATCTTACCTCCTTAATTACTTTTGACACTTCGGATTCCTCTTTTCTATTAAATTTAGAAACTACCCTAGAAACCTGCAAGATTTAATAAAACACATTAAAACGATGAATTTTACTATAAATCGAAATTACATAATTTATTTGCTTGTTGTGAGTAATTCATAAAAAAATTTCCACAACACAAACTCTACATGTGGCGCTGGAATCTACCATGCAAAATAGCAAAAAGAGATACAATACAATAAATATTATTTAAAGAATTAAGTATAATATAGTGCAGGAATAACTACTCCCCACGTAATATAGTTGCCCTTACAACAGCATTGCCGTTTCATGGCTATCAAAATATTTAATGTCTACTGAAAAACAAAACTAACTAAAATTTGGTTTTAGGCACATTGTCAAGCTATTGGACAAATCCACGGTAATGTAAGTAACTATAACAATAAATTGAACTTTGTAACACTATTTTGCTTACTTGGAGGGGTCTGCACCCAGTGTTTCTTTTTGAGACAGTTTGGGAATCTTCACTCTTTTTCCCAGATTTGTTTTCTCTTATTTGTCTTTGACGTGTCAGAAACTGTATACATAAAACACAAAACTGTTCATAAATTTTCATTACAGTAATACAAATTTAAAATTTTTATTCAAAGATCTAATTTTAAATCACTTACGTATGTAACGTAAGCATCGGCAATAAGATAATTTTTACATATAACAATAATAATAAATCATTAATGAACATGATGTCATGTTTTTATACAAAAAATATTAACATACCTGCTCTCTATCCCATTTGGGAACTTTTGCAGCTTCTCTTGGTTTAGGTCTCCCTAGTTGGTTCTCCTTAATCTTCTCTTCTATTAGCTTGATATTCCAATCCGTTTTTTCGATCTTTCCGATCGCCCTAATCAAATCTTTGGGCTTTGCTGATGAAGCTTTTGAGGATAAAGCATCAGAAGCAGTTGAATTAGACTGAGGTGGAACGTTTAATATCGGTTTAATCTGGTTAACGAGGGGGCCACTGCAACCTGCTTTTTTATTAATTACTCTTGGTTGTTGTTCCTGAAAGCACAATAACCGTGTTTAAACAAAAATTTGTATATTTTTGCTAGTAATACAATAGTAATAGTATTATAATAATAATTATAATAAAATATTAAGTACAAATTACAATCATATGCAAAATGAATAGCACTCTTTACTGAAACACTGTTAACAAAGGATAATATTATAAATAAATTTTTAATATTTAGTTGTCATAAAATTTAAACAAGAATAAATTTAATAATCTTTAGTTTTCATTATACACATTACCAAAGGTTTGATTTTATTTCAGAAAAATGGTTGTTTGTACTAATTTCAAAAAATTTTTGCAAACATGAGACACACACACACACCTTTTTTTTCATAAACTAACATAAAAAACTCTGCTTGTTGACGCAAATCTTAAGTCATAGTTTTTTTGCCAATTCTCACGTAATTGTTAGTAACATATGTACATGCAAAATAGTCTCTACGTTTATAAAGTTAAAGTATTATAAGTAGTCGTCCTAAAATTCCAAGACAAGAAACAAATCACTTAATTTTTAAAATTGGCCAAAAGACAACCTGCTACCGTACACAGTTCAATTATATATTAGATATTGCAGAGAACGCAAAGGTTTTGTCTGTTTTATCTTCAATTAGTCAAAACTTGATATTAAGTGACAATTATGTTGTGAACAGTGATTGCTCAAAATATTTACAGATTTACTCTATATAGGCGGCTAAAACTCTTAACATCAACTAGCGTCTGCAATACATAACTCCATAATTAAACGAGGAGACACTGTCTAGTGCGTCATGAGTGCAGTTAATATTTCTTGAAGCTCAAAAATCATTCATAAAATAAAAATTACAAATACATTAAATTAATTGAAACAATTATGGTAAATTATTTTAAATTGTCCCGATTTACTAACATAAACGGCGATAGAACATGGTTATTGTAGGTTTATCGGTCAAACAAACAAATAGGCAAATGGTTAGTCTCACTAAATAGGCACACGATGGTACACGAATCTCACATAGTGGTGCAACAGTTTCTCAAGCTCCTTCACGCGCTCGTCGAAATCCAGTCCACTCATCCTATATTGCTGCAAGCCGTAATCATTCTCCAAATCTGTTGACGACACAAATTGCAGTCGCGGCCCGACTTTTAATATTTGTGAACTCTTTTCAAAGCGCTGTCTTGTAATCTCGCAAGCCGCTATTCTCTTACCAAGACTAGATTTCATCCTCCTTGCTTCACCATTTTTCTGAATCATATCATAGACTTTTCGCATCCTAAAAACTTTATCACCAAAGGTTTTTCTTTGTGGTAATTCGGGACTTTGTCGGCTTTTGTTTACTTTCACGGACATAGTGCGATGTCTGCCTTCTGTAAAACTCACTATCATTTTATCCCTTAACTTTATTTCTGCGTTACTCTGGAATTCTGGACTGGGAGTTTGTCTCCTTTGATTACCTTCAAATGTTTCAGCCAATCTTGTTCTGTTTAGCGAGGTTTCTAAAATTCCAATAGAATTTGAATGACTTATTGTAGGCGTCTCGGAACTCTGCAAAAATTTTTTACAGATGAATTCTGAAAATCGTTTTTTGGATGTCCTTCGAGATATTGGTGTCCCAACATAGGGAAACTGTTCGCATTCTTGACTTTTTTCGGAGTAAACAAAGACATCTCGCTCTATTGGTTTTTTCAACTCAATAGCGGTTATGTCGATGTCTGTAGACAAATCCTGTAAGATGACTGAAAAGTTTGGTATCTTAATTGAATCTGTAGCTAAACCCCTTAGTCTACGTTGCAATCTTTGATATTCTTGGCTCCACTTTTTTTAAAAAAAACTTACGTATATTCGTTGACTTAGAGTTTTTGTGTTTAACAGCTTTTATGCTTCTTTGAAGTAATTGTATTAAGGATTCTCCCATAATTTTAGGATGAGAAAATTCATCAGAAAAGAAACAATATTTCAAGGTGAATTTTTTCTATAATATAGTTTATTGATAGTACGTATATTTTCATACAGAATAACACCATCGTTATCAATTATTTGTGCTAATTTTGTATTATCATTAAGAACTAATTTACACATTTTTTTTTCTGTAGGGATCACCATATACGTCAGAGAGGTGTTGTTTAATTATATTTAAGAAACTTAATTTGTTTTCCTATAAAAATATAAGAATCATGTATTACCAGAGAAGTAGGTTTTAAACCAGGTTTCTTTCGGAGGTTCGTGGGCGCGAGTGAAGAAGGTAAGTTCCTAGCCTCCTCATGCACTTTTTTTATCTACAAAAGATATATTTAAATAAATTAATGATTGTGCAATATTAACATAGACATCATTTAAACAAATGAAAAGTCATGTTTGAAGAGAATTCTTTGATCTTACCTCTGAAGTTTTTGAGAATAAACGCTCCTGCATTAATTTTTCTGTTACATTTGATACGTGGACTCCTCTGACGACTACTTTTTTCGAAATATTTCCCGGTTTTTGTCCCTCCTGGAAACATAAATAATAATTTCTACACAAAAAATAATAATTACTGCTAGGAAATCTATTGGGATCACCAAATAGCAATAACTAAGTACAATCATATGCATAATCACTAGCAATGAAGCTGTTAATCGTGAACATTACTTCTTAATATTAACTTTTCATAATATTTAATTACGAATAAATTCATTAATCATCAATGACAAAAAATTCATTAATAAAAATTTTTTTAAATGACTAATGCATGAAAAGTATTGTTCAGTTTCATTAATCCGAAAACTAATAGAAAAATTGTGAAAATATGTTTCAAACAGAATAAGTTTTTATTGTTCTCAAGGTGCTGTTTTATATTACGCATTGAAAATTTAAGTTAAAATGTGTTAATGCATATTTTTATCCAGAATAATATGCCTGCATATGAATGGCCTCCAATAATGTCTGCTAATTTTGTAATGTTAAGAGATCTTAATATCATAATGTTTTTTTCTCCCTAAGATAATATGAATTATGACTCACATTAGGGAGAAGTAATAAACCCGACTTTCTGATCGACATCTTTCCAGAGATTTTTCTCCCCTACAAAAGAATATATTTGAGATAATTAATGATTATTGTACAGTATTAACATATCAATAATAAATTGTGCTTTGTAATACTAACAATTGTGCTTACTAAACTCGACCTACTCGAGCTTCTTCTTGATACCTTTTTCTTATAGTCTTTGCTTTCAGGCTTCGAGGCCTTGGGTGAATTGGAAGATCTTTGCGCTTCCTGGAAATATAAAAATAACCTTTTTTATACAATAATCATCTCATCATTATTTTCTGGCAAAATTGGAGCAGAGAAATAGTAATTACTAATTACTATTATATGCAAAACGGATAGCAGTAATTCTTAAGAACCTAAGAACAAATCCATTATTCCATTTTAATTTATAATACTGAAATTTTTAAAGGAACAATTTTATTTAAGATATGAAATTATTTGTTTTTTTCCTATTCAAATATAAAAACAATAAATTACCTGAGAACGACGTTTTATACCAAGTCTCTTTCCGGAGCTCGTAGAAGGAAATGGTGAAGCCAAATTCTTAGCCTCCTGACTCGCCTTTTTTATCTACAAAAAAAAAACCTTACTTAAATAAATTATTGATTGTACAATATTAACCGTTATTGAAACAAAAGAAGTGTAGTTACTCATGTATGACCATTTATCTAGAAAATGGTGTAAACACAACATTGAAAATAATTGGATATATTACATAAATCATGATAAATGTTACTATATTTTTTGTCTCCTACAAGACCATGTTATTTTTTTTTTAAATTCTGAAAAGAAATCTGTTTAATTTTAAATTGTATTTAATTACAACAAATGTAATTTGTTAAGGCATCCAGACACAGGCCTCTCATGTATCCCTTTATTATCAATATTCCGTTGCATAAGGTCGTAATGTTTGCTTGTTCTTCATAATACACACTGCGAAAATAGTCATTAAAAAGAGCTAATATATATGTAAAGAAAAACATAATTTTCTTTATTTAAATATTGATTTTTAACACTATTCCTACCGGGACCGGTCAAATGACTGTTTTTAAATTTTCAATTATAATTTCCTACATTCAACATATGTGAATGGCCTTGAAACTTTATCACTTTTCCTCATATATATGTATGATATATTTTTCAATATTCACTTATTTTTTTATTGTTTATTTCCCGAAAAAAATTTATAGTCTGTCTTACCTACCATGACTGGTAGTACGATACAAATGAAAGGTAATGTAGTTATGACATGATTTTATCCAATAAGTGCCTTCGGAGATTATGAGATTTATTCGATTTGACGACAGAAATCAACGAAGCCAATGGTTACAAACCGATAAATTTGGTATGATTTCCGAAGTTTGGTACAAGTTTATTTACAACAGTCAAAATTGTTATAAACCAGGACCATATATTACTATTGACGAACAATTGTTTCCAAGGAAAGCAAGGTGTAGATTCACCCAATACAAGCCAAATAAAGCAGACAAATTTGGTATAAAATTTTGGTTAGCATTCAATGTACGTAGCAAATATATAATAAACGCTTTCCTTATTTGGGAAAAGATGAAAATAGAGAACCCTCAGTTCAGTATTGTAAAGACGAACAACATCTGTCTAAAATGTAAAAAGTACATATGAGGAAAATATACAGTTGAGAAGCCCATTTGTAAAAAAATGCGACGAAAAAGAATAAAATGTAGATTATGTACTCTTGAATGAAAGAAAATATATTTTTATACTGGTAAGTTGGCTATTGGTCCGCATTCAATATTGTAAAATATAAGTTGTGAAAGACCGGTCATTTGAACGGTTGCGGTAGGAATAAGTATATAAGTGTCGGTAGGAATAGTGTTAATTTGAAGAAATTAGAAGCTACCTATCATCATAAAATTTTGTACCTGGACATAAACGTCTGTGTGATAATGTATGTGCGGAATTTCGCCTTTGAATACATTATAAACTCTTGTTAGGTAAGAACGCAACTCCGTCGTTGAAACATCTTTAAAATTCCCAGATGGCGAAATAGGCAAAATACCTAAAAAACATATGATTTGTTAATATTATTTAAATTTAAATATTACAGTCTTATGAAAATTTAGAAACAATAACATATAAACCGCTCTATTAATTTATATATCTATTAAAAGAAGTCGGGGTTTTGTAATGATAAAAGTGTAACATATTTCTCAACTACGCTAGCCTCTACGTAGTATATGGTAACAGATGTAATACATCACCGAAAGCTGTGTTGTTGGATATGTCACTTGTCTTACATGCAGCTAGGATCACAACCATGCTTCTTCAAGATGTATAAACCTTTTTGAAACTTACAATCTGAGTTATTCTTGCTTTACTGAGCTATCACGATATCAAATAAAAACTTTGTTTTCACAGATAGCTTTCCGTTGAAATAAATATTATGAATAGTTATGAAAACCTTCTTTATACACCTAATTTTATGGTTTAGATGTATACAAAAATATTTTGCAATTAAACAAAGCATATAAATCCATAATGGTTATTAGCAGTTGTAATTACTCATTTACAAAAGTGTTATTTGGATTATACTTGTTAATAATGAAGAATATGATATTATAAACATTACTTATGCATTTTTGAAAGTTTATAATATAGAGAAACAAAAAAGAAAAATGTTATAAAAAAGCAGTGAAATATTTAAATAAAATTGTTACACAAACATGGCAAGCATGCCAGTAAATTCAGTAGGGTAAATAAACCTGTTAGAAACGAAACACATTAACATATTGTTGTCTAAATTAACAGGCAATGTTGAAGTCCCATGTGTGTTCACAGAAACACACAGAGAATCAGACTCTACCGAAGTACAGTGTCTCTTCAAAAGCCATAACAGAGCTAACTTTGTAATAAAAGTCAATATTTTTATTATATTATTTTAAATATAAAGAATATTTGAGTTTACCAAAATTCTCCTGCAATATTTGATATATTGAATGGTTTAGGGCCATTTGCAGTACAATATCAGGACGATAGCGTTGCAAAAGCCTAACCAATGTTGACTCAGCCACGGCTCCCTGGATGCCATCATTAATATCACTTCCTATCCATGAAATCAGCACATGATCAGGGATCTCTGTTTCTGTTAACAACGATTAATATTTCAAGCTATAACTATAGCAAGCGCATAACATTTTACTTAATTTCTTAAGTACCTCCTAATTCTCTTGTACTAAATTATTAAACAACAGGCTGTCATTATTAAGGAAAATTATTCAATTAAAAATGTATTGAATAAATAAATAAATAAATAAATAAAATACTTACCAGTGTAGTGTGTCATAATATCACACTTTGCATCCAAGGGAATGGGGTTGTCGGAATCATAGAATCTTCCGACCCGAAATGATGGAATGACTCGCTCATAATTCAACTTAGGATACCGTGTTCTAGGGTCTAAAGAATGCCCTCTATAATCAGAATGCAAATTTGTGGCAGTTGTCCCGGCTAAAAACAAGATAAATACAATGTTTTATACTAAACTCAAACAGTTTTAATACGCCTGTCCTTTATGGATAACAAGCAAACTAATTATGATGATAGGTTCACAATATGGAATAAGCAATTTACCTAAGCTGGTTTAAAGCTTGAGTAGTTTTGAATCTTGATGATAAACCCACATTGAATATGTGTATTGTCAGAGACGTTGATATTTAAGTCATTTAAAACTTGACCATATACAAAATGTAGATAAATTATATCAGACAGTTTATCTAACTTACCTAATAACCGGTATACCGTCTCCCGTTCGGCGATAACTTCCATTGGATGAAGATTAGGATTTTGACCCCAAGTTCGTATGGTCCACGCTGCATCCATACCCGACAAAAAGCCTCGGGCGCATCCAGAACCCGTTGGCCAGAAGGGTTCTAATAGACTATCTCCTACGAGCTGACAAAGTAGTTTATATCCACGTCGTTCAAGTACCTGTAAAGTAAATTGTAATAAACGAACAAAAGACTTAATGAAATTATTACCACAAAAATTTTAAAATTTTACTAATGATTATTATTTTATTCCTCATAACAGGGGCAATAATTTTACGTGGCAGTAAGTTACGTGCTTGTTCATGATAATATGATGCTGGTTAAAATGACATACACTGCACTGCATTGTGGTTGTATCTTTGAGACACATAATGTTGTCTTGTTACCACTGTGATTTCACTCAGTACAACCTTCTAATCAGATCATAATAAAGTTTTCACTTGGCGGTAGCAATATGGGCTCTGGTAGTAGTAGTACTATTTAGATGGTCTTCAGTAACACATTCAATATGTAATATTATTTAATAACAACTCTTGAGCAATTATCATTTGATATTTACATTCAATTTATAATCATATTGAGCAGTTTTAATTTCAATATTAATGTAGTATTGAGTAAAATGGTATTAATTTTGGATTCAGCACATAGAATAACATTAAAAATATACTCACAGCACTTGCATTCTCAGCCGCGAACATTGACGTAAAATCAAATAAGGCAACATCAGGTTCCCCGTTATGGTTCAAAGCAAAGTGTTCCAGTGGCAACCTCCCATTTGTGGCAAAAATGGCTGCCTCCTTAGCATACGACAATAAGGCAGCTCTATCCAAATTTTGGATGTGCAATAATTGTGACACATCAGCAAAATCCTTAAAAACAATTTAAATATGACAATATGGTTTAAAATAGATTATCTTTAAAAAATAAATGACAAATTGCAGAAAGTCTTGAGGGAATGTTAAACCCCGCGAGCTTGCTATGACCATAAAGTTACCAGTAGCCTGTATATACAAGATAGCTTCGCTTATTTCCAGAAGACTTGGCTTCTGATGGCAGGTTTTTGTTACCAGATACCGTTAAGAGAGCTATCATCACGGCGCCTATTTCTGCCGCCACCACTGGAGCGCAAGCATTGCTGTGTTCCGGTTTGGAGAGCGTTGTAGTTAGTGAAATTTCTGGGGTAACGGTACTTAACACCTTATGTCCCGAAGCAGCGAGCGCAATGTGGTGTTGTATCTACTATTCTAACAAATAGGTTAAAATAGCATATACCCATAATAATGTGGTACCCCACATTGTTGAGCTTATTCTTTACCATCAGATTAACGTCTCGCTCGTCTCGTCGCTTAGTCATGTTTAAATAAAACAGGAGGAAATACCAAAAGTGGCTAGAGAAACTCATCATGTTTACTTTAACCACCAGCTTGATAATTAAAATAATATTGAAGTTGAATTGCCCTTTTATATTAAATACAGCGAGTACAATGTTAAAACAAACAGAGACATTCACTCGATTGTAAATAATATGTCTGCCTTTAATAGCGCGGCGATATTTAGGATGATAGTACTACATAGTGCTCAAACTACGCACAAATGTTTGTTAGCAGAAACAGGGGTGGCGGTGTCTGCCTCCTTAAATGGTCTGCAGCAACAAGTATTTACCACTATTAATTTATTAACCACTAGTTTTATTATTTATATTAAATGTATATTAAAGCAAATACCTAAAGTTTTTATTAACTTACATTTAATAAAACCTTTTTATCTAAAAGGCTTTGTTTCTTTGCTGTCATGACAAAATAGTGTGTATCATCTTTGTAGTATATGATGTTTTCTAAATCAATGCCACACAATTTCTTTAAGTTTCGGAAAAAATCTTGATTAAAAATATAAGACACTCCATTAATTTCTGGGACCTGCCAGAGAAAAATATTTCAAATATTAATTATACTTCATCATACACAACTTTTCTAACATGTAAAGGGAAGGAAGAAAATGAGCATCATATAATATGATACTAGATGACTTGAGTCCAATGGGCATAGCAAATTAGTTATAGGACAACATTGGCAGCACAGGACCAAACAGTGTGGAGAACTTTAGAAGCAGTAGGCTATGGTTAGCAATGAACTAAATGGCATGGTGGTAATGTGATGATGGACTGTATGAAATGTCAAAGCAGCACTGAAAAGTACTATAGGTAGCGTGCCGACGAAAGGCTTGTAGTTCCACTACTAACTCATTGCCTATGACTCGATCTCTGCCCATGCACTCATTCCCATCCTCAAGATGTAAACAAAACATTCTATCGTTATCCTAACACTAAGCTATCCTGTTCACGCACGTAATATGTTTTATTCTCTGAAAACCTGATACCTTAATGATAACATACACATTCTGCCCTGGGTAACTTTAAAAGACACTAAACCAGGGAAAGGTTCACTTATTGCCTAAAAACTACTCAATAACAATATCAATTTAAATTATCATATAAAGTATGTTTTTAAAGTGTAAGTAAATCAACCATTCTTATTAGGAATCACAAATGATAATTATGATTAATGATACACAGTAGTTGGATAATAAATGATGTTTTATCAATGAGAAAAATGTAGCACCTTGCAGAGCAAAATAATGCCACTACCATATACTATTATCAATGAGTGAAATATTAGTCAGCTTCACATCTTATAAAAGAAGGCGGTTCCCCACCCCCACCCATAACAGGTGAGGTCAATCATCCCAATGCGAAATATAATCCCCATATTTTTTTACAGTATAAAGAAAGTAACCATGTTGAGTTAACCTAAATAAAGAACAGATCGAGAAGATGATAAATCAATTAGTAATGTACTCGTATATACTTACAAGAGTCTCTTCCTTTGTATGCCTGTTGATAAAGTTAGCTGTTATTGCCAGCGCAAGCTTGCAGCGTAACTGTTTACGGTTGAAACCTTTCAATGTATTGCGCCTGCCATCTGCGCCCACTATGACGTCGAACTCATACTGGGACACAGGATGATCTTGCGGCGTCACGCGAGCACGCCAACCGAAATCTATTTTATGTTAATATATTAAGACAGAAATATTAATTTAGCTTTACATCATTCATATGTATATCACTATCTAACTAAGAGAAATTTGCAAAGTACATGGTAGAACTTCATTAACTTATACTCTACTGTCTTTGCTCAATTGAGCAATTTGACAGTTTCTTTTCACTGTGTTTAATATTTTCCACATTTTGCTAATCATTTGCAAGGTAATTTTTATAACTATTTGACACTTAAAAACTTACTCTCTGAGTTCTCTGACTGTGTTGGACTTAAAAGCTCTTCAAAAGCAACTCCTTCATGTACCTCAACGCCAAAAACCAAAGCAAACTAGTAAAAAAAATTAAATATTATACATATTATATTTAATTTTTTAATTATTATAACGCAGGGTCCAAACAAAATGATTACTTAAGTATTTAATATTTTTTCATACCTTCAAAAGGATGCATTGTAACTGTCTTATACTGATATGGTCTATACTGCCAATGCAAAATTTGCTGTAAAAGTTTTTTGCACCAAGCAGTAACAAGTCATTAATAACAAACGGCCATAGATGTAACACATTATTACGTGAAAAACGATCTCGCTTTTCTACCACCACCTGTAAATACATTAAAATAAAAAAATAATATGACTGCTCTTAAAATGTAATTTGAATTTTAAAAGAATCATTTTTAACCATATTTAAGAATATTTTCAGTTAAAACAATCTATGTAAATAAAAACATACTTGATGTCTATAACAATTACATATCTATTTACCACTTTTGCACCCAAGAGTTGACATTCAATTGCAGTTCGTAGACCAGACGGACCAGCCCCAATAATTAGAACTTTTGTATGTGAACATATTTTGCCCTTTTCATAAACTTCGTGGTTACAGCGCATATCCAAAGCTTTAAAAAGTAAACCAGCTTTCCAATGATATGATAATTTCTCCTATGAACCATAAAAACTAAATTGATTAAATTTTTACTTTAATTTATAACATAATGTCAGGAAAGTGTTTATTTTGTTATTTTTAGATGCAGATTATAAATAGCTTTAATATAAGTTACAAAAGATAAAGAAAAACTTTATGAATATTTTTTTTACTATTTATGTGTTACTCCAACATTAATAAGGTTTTAATACAAACACAAAAAATTAATAACCATATAAAATTCCCTGATAGCTATGGTGTCAGTCAAAGCAGCAAAGCTCTTTGACCATAGATTTAAAATAGAAAAAGTGACAACAATAACATAAATTGTGTTACCAGACGGTGAAAGGTATGTGTAACACTTTACAGAGATTGAACTTTAAAAAGCCGAGGGATTCTCAGCATAAATTCGAAAGAGTGAATCCATCTATGAAAATAAGAAACAAAAAAGGGACTACAAGGCAAAACAAAGAGTGATTTTATAAACATTATAATTATTAGTAAGGTGTCTAAAATATTTTTGTACCTCTTATTTAATACGTAACACATTTATAACACAAATTATTAGAGTAACTAAGTTTTGTAGTTTTCTTTATCTAAGAAATTTATGTAACATAAAAACGACTCACTTTCAGCTTAGGATAAAAATCTGGTAGTTTAGTTGGTTGGATATTTAGTTCCTTGCAAAGCTCTCGGTGCAGAGCAAGGATTGTTTTCATTGTGTCTGCGATGCAAAAATAATCGTACATTTCAGAAAGCTGTTTCAACTTCTTTGGATCTACTTTCTGTGCCTGATCCATTTTTGAAGGTTCAACCTAGTGGGCAAAAAATTAACTGTTAAAAGTGTTACACCAAGTCTCACTACATAGGCCAGTCAAAGTCAAGGTGAGCCCAGTCCAAAGACAAAGCATGCCTGGACCACGGCCCTCCCACTCTATCAAAGCATATTGATTACAGTAAGTAATCCTACAATCAATAAT